>OZ057417.1:57488294-57503294 GCA_964056705.1 Troilus luridus | reverse complement strand
TAGGGACATATAAATCTATCCCTCTAGGGACATAGAAATCCCTCTAGGGACCTAGAAATCCCTCTAGGGACCTAGAAATCCCTCTAGGGACATTGAAATCCCTCTAGGGACCTAGAAATCTATCCCTCTAGGGACCTAGAAATCTCTCTAGGGACATAGAAATCCCTCTAGGGACATAGAAATCTATCCCTCTAGGGACCTAGAAATCCCTCTAGCGACATAGAAATCCCTCTAGCGACATAGAAATCCCTCTAGGGACATAGAAATCTCTCTCTCTAGGGACCTAGAAATCCCTCTAGGGACATAGAAATCTATCCCTCTAGGGACATAGAAATCCCTCTAGGGACCTAGAAATCCCTCTAGGGACATAGAAATTCCTCTAGGGACATAGAAATCTATCCCTCTAGGGACATAGAAATCCCTCTATTGACCTAGAAATCCCTCTAGCGACATAGAAATCCCTCTAGCGACATAGAAATCCCTCTAGCGACATAGAAATCCCTCTAGGGACATAGAAATCTCTCTCTCTAGGGACCTAGAAATCCCTCTAGCGACATAGAAATCCCTCTAGCGACATAGAAATCCCTCTAGCGACATAGAAATCCCTCTAGGGACATAGAAATCTCTCTCTCTAGGGACCTAGAAATCCCTCTAGGGACCTAGAAATCCCTCTAGGGACATAGAAATCCCTCTAGGGACATAGAAATCCCTCTAGAGACATAGAAATCCCTCTAGGGACATATAAATCTATCCCTCTAGGGACATAGAAATCCCTCTAGGGACCTAGAAATCACTCTAGGGACCTAGAAATCCCTCTAGGGACATTGAAATCCCTCTAGGGACCTAGAAATCTATCCCTCTAGGGACCTAGAAATCTCTCTAGGGACATAGAAATCCCTCTAGGGACATAGAAATCTATCCCTCTAGGGACCTAGAAATCCCTCTAGCGACATAGAAATCCCTCTAGCGACATAGAAATCCCTCTAGGGACATAGAAATCTCTCTCTCTAGGGACCTAGAAATCCCTCTAGGGACATAGAAATCTATCCCTCTAGGGACATAGAAATCCCTCTAGGGACCTAGAAATCCCTCTAGGGACATAGAAATTCCTCTAGGGACATAGAAATCTATCCCTCTAGGGACATAGAAATCCCTCTAGGGACCTAGAAATCCCTCTAGCGACATAGAAATCCCTCTAGCGACATAGAAATCCCTCTAGCGACATAGAAATCCCTCTAGGGACATAGAAATCTCTCTCTCTAGGGACCTAGAAATCTCTCTAGCGACATAGAAATCCCTCTAGCGACATAGAAATCCCTCTAGCGACATAGAAATCCCTCTAGGGACATAGAAATCTCTCTCTCTAGGGACCTAGAAATCCCTCTAGGGACATAGAAATCCCTCTAGGGACCTAGAAATCCCTCTAGGGACATAGAAATCCCTCTAGGGACCTAGAAATCCCTCTAGGGACATAGAAATCCCTCTAGGGACATAGAAATCTCTCTCTCTAGGGACCTAGAAATCCCTCTACGGACCTAGATATCCCTCTCAAAACCCTGTAACACGCTCTAGAATCCCTATAAATCCCTCTAGGGACATAGAAATCCCTCTAGGGACCTAGAAATCCCTCTAGCGACATAGAAATCCCTCTAGCGACATAGAAGTCCCTCTAGGGACATAGAAATCTCTCTCTCTAGGGACCTAGAAATCCCTCTAGGGACCTAGAAATCCCTCTAGCGACATAGAAATCCCTCTAGCGACATAGAAATCCCTCTAGGGACATAGAAATCTCTCTCTCTAGGGACCTAGAAATCCCTCTAGGGACATAGAAATCCCTCTAGGGACCTAGAAATCCCTCTAGGGACATAGAAATCCCTCTAGGGACATAGAAATCCCTCTAGGGACATAGAAATCTATCCCTCTAGGGACATAGAAATCCCTCTAGGGACATAGAAATCCCTCTAGGGACCTAGAAATCCCTCTAGGGACATTGAAATCCCTCTAGGGACCTAGAAATCTCTCTCTCTAGGGACCTAGAAATCCCTCTAGGGACATAGAAATCCCTCTAGGGACCTAGAAATCCCTCTAGGGACATAGAAATCTATCCCTCTAGGGACCTAGAAATCCCTCTACGGACATAGAAATCCCTCTAGGGACATAGAAATCCCTCTAGGGACATAGAAATTCCTCTAGGGACATAGAAATCTATCCCTCTAGGGACATAGAAATCTATCCCTCTAGGGACATAGAAATCCCTCTAGGGACCTAGAAATCCCTCTAGGGACATAGAAATCCCTCTAGGGACCTAGAAATCCCTCTAGGGACATTGAAATCCCTCTAGGGACCTAGAAATCTATCCCTCTAGGGACCTAGAAATCCCTCTAGGGACCTAGAAATCTCTCTAGTGACATAGAAATCCCTCTAGGGACATAGAAATCTATCCCTCTAGGGACCTAGAAATCCCTCTATGGACCTAGAAATCCCTCTAGGGACATAGAAATCCCTCTAGGGACATATAAATCTATCCCTCTAGGGACATAGAAATCCCTCTAGGGACATAGAAATCCCTCTAGGGACCTAGAAATCCCTCTAGGGACCTAGAAATCCCTCTAGGGACATTGAAATCCCTCTAGGGACATTGAAATCCCTCTAGGGACCTAGAAATCTATCCCTCTAGGGACCTAGAAATCTCTCTAGGGACATAGAAATCCCTCTAGGGACATAGAAATCCCTCTAGGGACATAGAAATCCCTCTAGGGACATAGAAATCCCTCTAGGGACATAGAAATTCCTCTAGGGACATAGAAATCTATCCCTCTAGGGACATAGAAATCTATCCCTCTAGGGACATAGAAATCCCTCTAGGGACCTAGAAATCCCTCTAGGGACATAGAAATCTCTCTCTCTAGGGACCTAGAAATCCCTCTAGGGACCTAGAAATCCCTCTAGCGACATAGAAATCCCTCTAGCGACATAGAAATCCCTCTAGGGACATAGAAATCTATCCCTCTAGGGACATAGAAATCCCTCTAGGGACCTAGAAATCCCTCTAGGGACATTGAAATCCCTCTAGGGACATAGAAATCTATCCCTCTAGGGACCTAGAAATCCCTCTAGGGACCTAGAAATCCCTCTAGGGACCTAGAAATCCCTCTAGGGACGTAGAAATCCCTCTAGGGACATAGAAATCTCTCTCTCTAGGGACATAGAAATCCCTCTAGGGACCTAGAAATCACTCTAGGGACCTAGAAATCCCTCTAGGGACATTGAAATCCCTCTAGGGACCTAGAAATCTATCCCTCTAGGGACCTAGAAATCTCTCTAGGGACATAGAAATCCCTCTAGGGACATAGAAATCTATCCCTCTAGGGACCTAGAAATCCCTCTAGCGACATAGAAATCCCTCTAGCGACATAGAAATCCCTCTAGGGACATAGAAATCTCTCTCTCTAGGGACCTAGAAATCCCTCTAGGGACATAGAAATCTATCCCTCTAGGGACATAGAAATCCCTCTAGGGACCTAGAAATCCCTCTAGGGACATAGAAATTCCTCTAGGGACATAGAAATCTATCCCTCTAGGGACATAGAAATCCCTCTAGGGACCTAGAAATCCCTCTAGCGACATAGAAATCCCTCTAGCGACATAGAAATCCCTCTAGCGACATAGAAATCCCTCTAGGGACATAGAAATCTCTCTCTCTAGGGACCTAGAAATCCCTCTAGCGACATAGAAATCCCTCTAGCGACATAGAAATCCCTCTAGCGACATAGAAATCCCTCTAGGGACATAGAAATCTCTCTCTCTAGGGACCTAGAAATCCCTCTAGGGACATAGAAATCCCTCTAGGGACCTAGAAATCCCTCTAGGGACATAGAAATCCCTCTAGGGACCTAGAAATCCCTCTAGGGACATAGAAATCCCTCTAGGGACATAGAAATCTCTCTCTCTAGGGACCTAGAAATCCCTCTACGGACCTAGATATCCCTCTCAAAACCCTGTAACACGCTCTAGAATCCCTATAAATCCCTCTAGGGACATAGAAATCCCTCTAGGGACCTAGAAATCCCTCTAGCGACATAGAAATCCCTCTAGCGACATAGAAGTCCCTCTAGGGACATAGAAATCTCTCTCTCTAGGGACCTAGAAATCCCTCTAGGGACCTAGAAATCCCTCTAGCGACATAGAAATCCCTCTAGCGACATAGAAATCCCTCTAGGGACATAGAAATCTCTCTCTCTAGGGACCTAGAAATCCCTCTAGGGACATAGAAATCCCTCTAGGGACCTAGAAATCCCTCTAGGGACATAGAAATCCCTCTAGGGACATAGAAATCCCTCTAGGGACATAGAAATCTATCCCTCTAGGGACATAGAAATCCCTCTAGGGACATAGAAATCCCTCTAGGGACCTAGAAATCCCTCTAGGGACATTGAAATCCCTCTAGGGACCTAGAAATCTCTCTCTCTAGGGACCTAGAAATCCCTCTAGGGACATAGAAATCCCTCTAGGGACCTAGAAATCCCTCTAGGGACATAGAAATCTATCCCTCTAGGGACCTAGAAATCCCTCTACGGACATAGAAATCCCTCTAGGGACATAGAAATCCCTCTAGGGACATAGAAATTCCTCTAGGGACATAGAAATCTATCCCTCTAGGGACATAGAAATCTATCCCTCTAGGGACATAGAAATCCCTCTAGGGACCTAGAAATCCCTCTAGGGACATAGAAATCCCTCTAGGGACCTAGAAATCCCTCTAGGGACATTGAAATCCCTCTAGGGACCTAGAAATCTATCCCTCTAGGGACCTAGAAATCCCTCTAGGGACCTAGAAATCTCTCTAGTGACATAGAAATCCCTCTAGGGACATAGAAATCTATCCCTCTAGGGACCTAGAAATCCCTCTATGGACCTAGAAATCCCTCTAGGGACATAGAAATCCCTCTAGGGACATATAAATCTATCCCTCTAGGGACATAGAAATCCCTCTAGGGACATAGAAATCCCTCTAGGGACCTAGAAATCCCTCTAGGGACCTAGAAATCCCTCTAGGGACATTGAAATCCCTCTAGGGACATTGAAATCCCTCTAGGGACCTAGAAATCTATCCCTCTAGGGACCTAGAAATCTCTCTAGGGACATAGAAATCCCTCTAGGGACATAGAAATCCCTCTAGGGACATAGAAATCCCTCTAGGGACATAGAAATCCCTCTAGGGACATAGAAATTCCTCTAGGGACATAGAAATCTATCCCTCTAGGGACATAGAAATCTATCCCTCTAGGGACATAGAAATCCCTCTAGGGACCTAGAAATCCCTCTAGGGACATAGAAATCTCTCTCTCTAGGGACCTAGAAATCCCTCTAGGGACCTAGAAATCCCTCTAGCGACATAGAAATCCCTCTAGCGACATAGAAATCCCTCTAGGGACATAGAAATCTATCCCTCTAGGGACATAGAAATCCCTCTAGGGACCTAGAAATCCCTCTAGGGACATTGAAATCCCTCTAGGGACATAGAAATCTATCCCTCTAGGGACCTAGAAATCCCTCTAGGGACCTAGAAATCCCTCTAGGGACCTAGAAATCCCTCTAGGGACGTAGAAATCCCTCTAGGGACATAGAAATCTCTCTCTCTAGGGACATAGAAATCCCTCTAGGGACCTAGAAATCTCTCTAGGGACATAGAAATCCCTCTAGGGACATAGAAATCTATCTCTCTAGGGACCTAGAAATCCCTCTAGGGACATAGAAATCCCTCTAGGGACATAGAAATCCCTCTAGGGACCTAAAAATCCCTCCTAAAACTCCAGATATCCCTCTCAAAACCCAAGATAACAGTTACATTTCTACCAGTTACCTTGGATAACCTTACATATTTGACAGACATCATCGTTTGTTTACTAGTCTGTTCGAGCGTTGTTGTGTTTGTTGCTCAGTTGTTCTTTGTTAATAATACAAGATAATGTCGATATTTTGTTGTTTGGTGTTTCTTAGTTATACGACAATGCTTATTTGGGATTTGGCAAGAACCGAGGAAGATGCAATTCATTTTTGCCAGGAGAAAAACATTTTGCAGAAAAATAGGAAATGTAGGGATAGAGACTCTTTTCAATCCATGTTGAACTGTATAGCAACCCATTTTCCACCGAAATGCGATTGAATGTTAAGTTTTTAAATAATTTTTTGAATTTTAAATATTTTATATATGTTGCATTATTTTACATCCTACACTTATTATTTATGATTAAATATACTTATTATTTATTTATTATACTTTATACTAGTTTTAGATAATTATTTTAATTTTAAATCGTTTATATATTGGAGTATTTATTGATCTCATTATTTTATTTATTTACATTATATACCAAATTATTTTATAATATGTTATATATTCAATTATATTGTTATTACTTCGATTTATGTATTTCCATTATTATTACTCTATTTATTGATCTCGTTATTATATTTATTTACATTATATACAACATTATTTTATAACATGTTATATATTTAATTATATTGTTATTACTTCGATTTATTTATTTCCAATATTATTACATTCCTATTTTAAAAGGTTATCCAATTTTAAATAATAATGAATAATGTCCCTAGAGGGATTTCTAGGTCCCTAGAGGGATAGATTTCAATGTCCCTCTAGGGACCTAGAAATCCCTCTAGGGACATTGAAATCCCTCTAGGGACCTAGAAATCTCTCTAGTGACATAGAAATCCCTCTAGGGACATAGAAATCTCCCTAGGGACATAGAAATCCCTCTAGGGACATAGAAATCTATCCCTCTAGGGACCTAGAAATCCCTCTAGGGACCTAGAAATCCCTCTAGGGACCTAGAAATCCCTCTAGCGACATAGAAATCCCTCTAGGGACATAGAAATCTCTCTAGGGACATAGAAATCCCTCTAGGGACATAGAAATCTATCCCTCTAGGGACCTAGAAATCCATCTAGCGACATAGAAATCCCTCTAGGGACATAGAAATCTCTCTAGGGACATAGAAATCCCTCTAGGGACATAGAAATCTATCCCTCTAGGGACCTAGAAATCCCTCTAGCGACATAGAAATCCCTCTAGCGACATAGAAATCCCTCTAGGGACATAGAAATCTCTCTCTCTAGGGACCTAGAAATCCCTCTAGGGACATAGAAATCCCTCTAGGGACCTAGAAATCCCTCTAGGGACATAGAAATCCCTCTAGGGACCTAGAAATCCCTCTAGGGACATAGAAATCCCTCTAGGGACATAGAAATCTATCCCTCTAGGGACATAGAAATCCCTCTAGGTCCCTAGAGGGATAGATTTCTATGTCCCTAGAGGGATTTCTAGGTCCCTAGAGGGATTTCTATGTCTCTAGAGGGATTTCTAGGTCCCTAGAGAGAGAGATTTCTATGTCCCTAGAGGGATTTCTATGTCGCTAGAGGGATTTCTATGTCGCTAGAGGGATTTCTAGGTCCCTAGAGGGATAGATTTCTATGTCCCTAGAGGGATTTCTATGTCCCTAGAGAGATTTCTAGGTCCCTAGAGGGATAGATTTCTAGGTCCCTAGAGGGATTTCAATGTCCCTAGAGGGATTTCTAGGTCCCTAGAGGGATTTCTATGTCCCTAGAGGGATTTCTATGTCCCTAGAGGGATAGATTTATATGTCCCTAGAGGGATTTCTATGTCCCTAGAGGGATTTCTAGGTCCATAGAGGGATTTCTAGGTCCCTAGAGGGATAGATTTCTATGTCCCTAGAGGGATTTCTATGTCACTAGAGAGATTTCTAGGTCCCTAGAGGGATTTCAATGTCCCTAGAGGGATTTCTAGGTCCCTAGAGGGATAGATTTCTAGGTCCCTAGAGGGATTTCAATGTCCCTAGAGGGATTTCTAGGTCCCTAGAGGGATTTCTAGGTCCCTAGAGGGATTTCTAGGTCCCTAGAGGGATTTCAATGTCCCTAGAGGGATTTCTAGGTCCCTAGAGGGATTTCTATGTCCCTAGAGGGATAGATTTATATGTCCCTAGAGGGATTTCTATGTCCCTAGAGGGATTTCTATGTCCCTAGAGGGATTTCTATGTCCCTAGAGGGATTTCTAGATCCCTAGAGAGAGAGATTTCTATGTCCCTAGAGGGATTTCTAGGTCCCTAGAGGGATTTCTAGGTCCCTAGAGGGATAGATTTCTATGTCCCTAGAGGGATTTCTATGTCCCTAGAGAGATTTCTAGGTCCCTAGAGGGATTTCAATGTCCCTAGAGGGATTTCTAGGTCCCTAGAGGGATAGATTTCAATGTCCCTAGAGGGATTTCTAGGTCCCTAGAGGGATTTCTATGTCCCTAGAGGGATAGATTTCTATGTCCCTAGAGGGATTTCTATGTCCCTAGAGGGATTTCTAGGTCCCTAGAGGGATTTCTATGTCCCTAGAGGGATTTCTAGGTCCCTAGAGAGAGAGATTTCTATGTCCCTAGAGGGATTTCTATGTCGCTAGAGGGATTTCTATGTCGCTAGAGGGATTTCTATGTCGCTAGAGGGATTTCTAGGTCCCTAGAGAGAGAGATTTCTATGTCCCTAGAGGGATTTCTATGTCGCTAGAGGGATTTCTATGTCGCTAGAGGGATTTCTATGTCGCTAGAGGGATTTCTAGGTCCCTAGAGGGATTTCTATGTCCCTAGAGGGATAGATTTCTATGTCCCTAGAGGAATTTCTATGTCCCTAGAGGGATTTCTAGGTCCCTAGAGGGATTTCTATGTCCCTAGAGGGATAGATTTCTATGTCCCTAGAGGGATTTCTAGGTCCCTAGAGAGAGAGATTTCTATGTCCCTAGAGGGATTTCTATGTCGCTAGAGGGATTTCTATGTCGCTAGAGGGATTTCTAGGTCCCTAGAGGGATAGATTTCTATGTCCCTAGAGGGATTTCTATGTCCCTAGAGAGATTTCTAGGTCCCTAGAGGGATAGATTTCTAGGTCCCTAGAGGGATTTCAATGTCCCTAGAGGGATTTCTATGTCCCTAGAGGGATTTCTAGGTCCCTAGAGAGATTTCTAGGTCCCTAGAGAGAGAGATTTCTATGTCCCTAGAGGGATTTCTATGTCGCTAGAGGGATTTCTATGTCGCTAGAGGGATTTCTAGGTCCCTAGAGGGATTTCTAGGTCCCTAGAGAGAGAGATTTCTATGTCCCTAGAGGGATTTCTATGTCGCTAGAGGGATATCTAGGTCCCTAGAGGGATTTCTAGGTCCCTAGAGGGATTTCTAGGTCCCTAGAGGGATTTCTATGTTCCTAGAGGGATAGATTTATATGTCCCTAGAGGGATTTCTATGTCCCTAGAGAGATTTCTAGGTCCCTAGAGGGATTTCTATGTCCCTAGAGGGATTTCTAGGTCCCTAGAGGGATTTCTAGGTCCCTAGAGGGATAGATTTCTATGTCCCTAGAGGGATTTCTATGTCACTAGAGAGATTTCTAGGTCCCTAGAGGGATTTCTAGGTCCCTAGAGGGATAGATTTCTAGGTCCCTAGAGGGATTTCAATGTCCCTAGAGGGATTTCTAGGTCCCTAGAGGGATTTCTATGTCCCTAGAGGGATTTCTAAGTCCCTAGAGGGATAGATTTCTATGTCCTTAGAGGGATTTCTAGGTCCCTAGAGAGAGAGATTTCTATGTCCCTAGAGGGATTTCTATGTCGCTAGAGGGATTTCTATGTCGCTAGAGGGATTTCTAGGTCCCTAGAGGGATTTCTAGGTCCCTAGAGAGAGAGATTTCTATGTCCCTAGAGGGACTTCTATGTCGCTAGAGGGATTTCTATGTCGCTAGAGGGATTTCTAGGTCCCTAGAGGGATTTCTATGTCCCTAGAGGGATTTATAGGGATTCTAGAGCGTGTTACAGGGTTTTGAGAGGGATATCTAGGTCCGTAGAGGGATTTCTAGGTCCCTAGAGAGAGAGATTTCTATGTCCCTAGAGGGATTTCTATGTCCCTAGAGGGATTTCTAGGTCCCTAGAGGGATTTCTATGTCCCTAGAGGGATTTCTAGGTCCCTAGAGGGATTTCTATGTCCCTAGAGGGATTTCTAGGTCCCTAGAGAGAGAGATTTCTATGTCCCTAGAGGGATTTCTATGTCGCTAGAGGGATTTCTATGTCGCTAGAGGGATTTCTATGTCGCTAGAGGGATTTCTAGGTCCCTAGAGAGAGAGATTTCTATGTCCCTAGAGGGATTTCTATGTCGCTAGAGGGATTTCTATGTCGCTAGAGGGATTTCTAGGTCCCTAGATGGATTTCTATGTCCCTAGAGGGATAGATTTCTATGTCCCTAGAGGAATTTCTATGTCCCTAGAGGGATTTCTAGGTCCCTAGAGGGATTTCTATGTCCCTAGAGGGATAGATTTCTATGTCCCTAGAGGGATTTCTAGGTCCCTAGAGAGAGAGATTTCTATGTCCCTAGAGGGATTTCTATGTCGCTAGAGGGATTTCTATGTCGCTAGAGGGATTTCTAGGTCCCTAGAGGGATAGATTTCTATGTCCCTAGAGGGATTTCTATGTCCCTAGAGAGATTTCTAGGTCCCTAGAGGGATAGATTTCTAGGTCCCTAGAGGGATTTCAATGTCCCTAGAGGGATTTCTAGGTCCCTAGAGGGATTTCTAGGTCCCTAGAGGGATTTCTATGTCCCTAGAGGGATAGATTTATATGTCCCTAGAGGGATTTCTATGTCCCTAGAGGGATTTCTATGTCCCTAGAGGGATTTCTAGGTCCCTAGAGAGAGAGATTTCTATGTCCCTAGAGGGATTTCTATGTCGCTAGAGGGATTTCTATGTCGCTAGAGGGATTTCTAGGCCCCTAGAGGGATTTCTAGGTCCCTAGAGAGAGAGATTTCTATGTCCCTAGAGGGACTTCTATGTCGCTAGAGGGATTTCTATGTCGCTAGAGGGATTTCTAGGTCCCTAGAGGGATTTCTATGTCCCTAGAGGGATTTATAGGGATTCTAGAGCGTGTTACAGGGTTTTGAGAGGGATATCTAGGTCCGTAGAGGGATTTCTAGGTCCCTAGAGAGAGAGATTTCTATGTCCCTAGAGGGATTTCTATGTCCCTAGAGGGATTTCTAGGTCCCTAGAGGGATTTCTATGTCCCTAGAGGGATTTCTAGGTCCCTAGAGGGATTTCTATGTCCCTAGAGGGATTTCTATGTCCCTAGAGGGATTTCTAGGTCCCTAGAGGGATTTCTATGTCCCTAGAGGGATTTCTAGGTCCCTAGAGGGATTTCTATGTCCCTAGAGGGATTTCTAGGTCCCTAGAGAGAGAGATTTCTATGTCCCTAGAGGGATTTCTATGTCGCTAGAGGGATTTCTATGTCGCTAGAGGGATTTCTATGTCGCTAGAGGGATTTCTAGGTCCCTAGAGAGAGAGATTTCTATGTCCCTAGAGGGATTTCTATGTCCCTAGAGGGATAGATTTCTATGTCCCTAGAGGAATTTCTATGTCCCTAGAGAGAGAGATTTCTATGTCCCTAGAGGGATTTCTATGTCGCTAGAGGGATTTCTATGTCGCTAGAGGGATTTCTAGGTCCCTAGAGGGATAGATTTCTATGTCCCTAGAGGGATTTCTATGTCCCTAGAGAGATTTCTAGGTCCCTAGAGGGATAGATTTCTAGGTCCCTAGAGGGATTTCAATGTCCCTAGAGGGATTTCTATGTCCCTAGAGGGATTTCTAGGTCCCTAGAGGGATTTCTAGGTCCCTAGAGAGAGAGATTTCTATGTCCCTAGAGGGATTTCTATGTCGCTAGAGGGATTTCTATGTCGCTAGAGGGATTTCTAGGTCCCTAGAGGGATTTCTAGGTCCCTAGAGAGAGAGATTTCTATGTCCCTAGAGGGATTTCTATGTCGCTAGAGGGATATCTAGGTCCCTAGAGGGATTTCTAGGTCCCTAGAGGGATTTCTAGGTCCCTAGAGGGATTTCTATGTTCCTAGAGGGATAGATTTATATGTCCCTAGAGGGATTTCTATGTCCCTAGAGAGATTTCTAGGTCCCTAGAGGGATTTCTATGTCCCTAGAGGGATTTCTAGGTCCCTAGAGGGATTTCTAGGTCCCTAGAGGGATAGATTTCTATGTCCCTAGAGGGATTTCTATGTCACTAGAGAGATTTCTAGGTCCCTAGAGGGATTTCTAGGTCCCTAGAGGGATAGATTTCTAGGTCCCTAGAGGGATTTCAATGTCCCTAGAGGGATTTCTAGGTCCCTAGAGGGATTTCTATGTCCCTAGAGGGATTTCTATGTCCCTAGAGGGATAGATTTCTATGTCCTTAGAGGGATTTCTAGGTCCCTAGAGAGAGAGATTTCTATGTCCCTAGAGGGATTTCTATGTCGCTAGAGGGATTTCTATGTCGCTAGAGGGATTTCTAGGTCCCTAGAGGGATTTCTAGGTCCCTAGAGAGAGAGATTTCTATGTCCCTAGAGGGACTTCTATGTCGCTAGAGGGATTTCTAAGTCCCTAGAGGGATAGATTTCTATGTCCTTAGAGGGATTTCTAGGTCCCTAGAGAGAGAGATTTCTATGTCCCTAGAGGGATTTCTATGTCGCTAGAGGGATTTCTATGTCGCTAGAGGGATTTCTAGGTCCCTAGAGGGATTTCTAGGTCCCTAGAGAGAGAGATTTCTATGTCCCTAGAGGGACTTCTATGTCGCTAGAGGGATTTCTATGTCGCTAGAGGGATTTCTAGGTCCCTAGAGGGATAGATTTCTATGTCCTTAGAGGGATTTCTAGGTCCCTAGAGAGAGAGATTTCTATGTCCCTAGAGGGATTTCTATGTCGCTAGAGGGATTTCTATGTCGCTAGAGGGATTTCTAGGTCCCTAGAGGGATTTCTAGGTCCCTAGAGAGAGAGATTTCTATGTCCCTAGAGGGACTTCTATGTCGCTAGAGGGATTTCTATGTCGCTAGAGGGATTTCTAGGTCCCTAGAGGGATTTCTATGTCCCTAGAGGGATTTATAGGGATTCTAGAGCGTGTTACAGGGTTTTGAGAGGGATATCTAGGTCCGTAGAGGGATTTCTAGGTCCCTAGAGAGAGAGATTTCTATGTCCCTAGAGGGATTTCTATGTCCCTAGAGGGATTTCTAGGTCCCTAGAGGGATTTCTATGTCCCTAGAGGGATTTCTAGGTCCCTAGAGGGATTTCTATGTCCCTAGAGGGATTTCTAGGTCCCTAGAGAGAGAGATTTCTATGTCCCTAGAGGGATTTCTATGTCGCTAGAGGGATTTCTATGTCGCTAGAGGGATTTCTATGTCGCTAGAGGGATTTCTAGGTCCCTAGAGAGAGAGATTTCTATGTCCCTAGAGGGATTTCTATGTCGCTAGAGGGATTTCTATGTCGCTAGAGGGATTTCTAGGTCCCTAGATGGATTTCTATGTCCCTAGAGGGATAGATTTCTATGTCCCTAGAGGAATTTCTATGTCCCTAGAGGGATTTCTAGGTCCCTAGAGGGATTTCTATGTCCCTAGAGGGATAGATTTCTATGTCCCTAGAGGGATTTCTAGGTCCCTAGAGAGAGAGATTTCTATGTCCCTAGAGGGATTTCTATGTCGCTAGAGGGATTTCTATGTCGCTAGAGGGATTTCTAGGTCCCTAGAGGGATAGATTTCTATGTCCCTAGAGGGATTTCTATGTCCCTAGAGAGATTTCTAGGTCCCTAGAGGGATAGATTTCTAGGTCCCTAGAGGGATTTCAATGTCCCTAGAGGGATTTCTAGGTCCCTAGAGGGATTTCTAGGTCCCTAGAGGGATTTCTATGTCCCTAGAGGGATAGATTTATATGTCCCTAGAGGGATTTCTATGTCCCTAGAGGGATTTCTATGTCCCTAGAGGGATTTCTAGGTCCCTAGAGAGAGAGATTTCTATGTCCCTAGAGGGATTTCTATGTCGCTAGAGGGATTTCTATGTCGCTAGAGGGATTTCTAGGCCCCTAGAGGGATTTCTAGGTCCCTAGAGAGAGAGATTTCTATGTCCCTAGAGGGACTTCTATGTCGCTAGAGGGATTTCTATGTCGCTAGAGGGATTTCTAGGTCCCTAGAGGGATTTCTATGTCCCTAGAGGGATTTATAGGGATTCTAGAGCGTGTTACAGGGTTTTGAGAGGGATATCTAGGTCCGTAGAGGGATTTCTAGGTCCCTAGAGAGAGAGATTTCTATGTCCCTAGAGGGATTTCTATGTCCCTAGAGGGATTTCTAGGTCCCTAGAGGGATTTCTATGTCCCTAGAGGGATTTCTAGGTCCCTAGAGGGATTTCTATGTCCCTAGAGGGATTTCTATGTCCCTAGAGGGATTTCTAGGTCCCTAGAGGGATTTCTATGTCCCTAGAGGGATTTCTAGGTCCCTAGAGGGATTTCTATGTCCCTAGAGGGATTTCTAGGTCCCTAGAGAGAGAGATTTCTATGTCCCTAGAGGGATTTCTATGTCGCTAGAGGGATTTCTATGTCGCTAGAGGGATTTCTATGTCGCTAGAGGGATTTCTAGGTCCCTAGAGAGAGAGATTTCTATGTCCCTAGAGGGATTTCTATGTCCCTAGAGGGATAGATTTCTATGTCCCTAGAGGAATTTCTATGTCCCTAGAGAGAGAGATTTCTATGTCCCTAGAGGGATTTCTATGTCGCTAGAGGGATTTCTATGTCGCTAGAGGGATTTCTAGGTCCCTAGAGGGATAGATTTCTATGTCCCTAGAGGGATTTCTATGTCCCTAGAGAGATTTCTAGGTCCCTAGAGGGATAGATTTCTAGGTCCCTAGAGGGATTTCAATGTCCCTAGAGGGATTTCTATGTCCCTAGAGGGATTTCTAGGTCCCTAGAGGGATTTCTAGGTCCCTAGAGAGAGAGATTTCTATGTCCCTAGAGGGATTTCTATGTCGCTAGAGGGATTTCTATGTCGCTAGAGGGATTTCTAGGTCCCTAGAGGGATTTCTAGGTCCCTAGAGAGAGAGATTTCTATGTCCCTAGAGGGATTTCTATGTCGCTAGAGGGATATCTAGGTCCCTAGA
>OZ057417.1:57200794-57483294 GCA_964056705.1 Troilus luridus | reverse complement strand
GCGAAACTAAGCAGGTTCAAAGATAAAATAAAATCTACTTGTATCATGATTTGAGGCAATAGTGTTATTAGGTGTATAAAAAGGCGAAGTACTTGTTAACGTCACTTTTTGCTGCTATGGCTAATCGGACGATTAGATAGTGACCCGCCTCACCCAGCCACTAGATAGTGACCCGCTCACCCAGCCACTAGATAGTGACCGCCTCACCCAGCCACTAGATAGTGACCGCCTCACCCAGCCACTAGATAGTGACCCCCTCACCCAGCCACTAGATAGTGACCCGCCTCACCCAGCCACTAGATAGTGACCCCCTCACCCAGCCACTAGATAGTGACCCGCCTCACCCAGCCACTAGATAGTGACCCGCCTCACCCAGCCACTAGATAGTGACCCGCCTCACCCAGCCACTAGATAGTGACCCGCCTCACCCAGCCACTAGATAACAAAGCTCATGATAACGGGTCACTATCTAGTGGCTGGGTGAGGCGGGTCACTATCTAGTGGCTGGGTGAGGCGGGTCACTATCTAGTGGCTGGGTGCGGCGGGTCACTATCTAGTGGCTGGGTGAGGCGGGTCACTATCTAGTGGCTGGGTGAGGGGATCACTATCTAGTGGCTGGGTGAGCGGTCACTATCTAGTGGCTGGGTGAGCGGTCACTATCTAGTGGCTGGGTGAGGGGTCATTTACTAGTGGCTGGGTGAGGGGGTCACTATCTAGTGGCTGGGTGAGCGGTCACTATCTAGTAGCTGGGTGAGCGGGTCACTATATAGTGGCTGGGTCTAGCGCCTAGGAGGCTTTCCAAATCCCACAGTCTAACCGAGGCTGATTTTTTAAAAGAAGTAAAAAATCCTTAGTTACGCCGTCCTTCGGAAGGGACGTTAAACTGGGGTCCCGAGCCTGTACGATGTCATGTACTCGTTAAAAATCCCTATCCTAATAAAACTTGGACAGACAAAATTTAGAGCTCCCAATGTAGAATCGTCCGATTAGCCATAGCAGCAAAAAGTGACGTTAACAAGTACTTCGCCTTTTTATACACCTAATAACACTATTGCCTCAAATCATGATACAAGTAGATTTTATTTTATCTTTGAACCTGCTTAGTTTCGCATCCCGCAAATTTGACCTCAGTATTTTTTTCTCCTTGATTTGCAGTAATATGAAGTTTTTGAAATTATTAATAGTTTCAGAGTAGGTCGCTAGGCCTTAGTCTTTTTAATCATCCACAGCAAGTCCGGATAATAGTTAGTAGGGAAGAGAAAGAACAAGCGGAATAGGGTGATTTTTTGTTGGTGAATTGAATGTTGAGTATTTGATGTGAATTCATGAAAATGAAATTAAAGTATAAAAAAAGTTGACGTCACGGTTAAATATATGTAATATGTAAATGAAAAGATGAAATCCAAATAAATTGGAAATATTAAATATTCAATAATAATAAAAAAATTAGAGACCCTGAAGTTTAGATGCCGACACCACCCATCGGTCCGTCCACGGTTAATGATTCAATCCGAAACCCGTGACATCACTATTAATGCGATCCTCCCAACCACGTCTCGGTCTACCCCTGGAACGTTTACGTTTCAGAGCTGATTATTTTTTGAAGAATTCTTTCGTTACTAAGACCAAAAACTATACAAGCCCATCTTGTTCTTCGCGATGCTATCACTTTAACTATAATAAGAAAATGCTGTACTTTTTGTATAAACTCCTGTATTCTTCAGTGGACTAATTCTTTTTTTAAAACGAAAATTCTATGCAGTACCTTATTTGTGAATACTTTGTCTATCCTTCAAAACATTTAATAAATTCGGAAAACCCCAGTCAACATTTTTGGGGAATTTAAAATGTTGGCATCCCTCAAATAAAATATTGTAGCAATGCTACCGTGATTTCAGTCCATCAATTTTTTTTTAGCTTTTGGATACTTAGGTATCTGTTACGCAGGTTGGCGTTCATTTTTTATGTTTTCCTAAAATAAACGTTATCATGAGCTTTGTTATCTAGTGGCTGGGTGAGGCGGGTCACTATCTAGTGGCTGGGTGAGGCGGGTCACTATCTAGTGGCTGGGTGAGGCGGGTCACTATCTAGTGGCTGGGTGAGGCGGGTCACTATCTAGTGGCTGGGTGAGGGGGTCACTATCTAGTGGCTGGGTGAGGCGGGTCACTATCTAGTGGCTGGGTGAGGGGGTCACTATCTAGTGGCTGGGTGAGGCGGTCACTATCTAGTGGCTGGGTGAGGCGGTCACTATCTAGTGGCTGGGTGAGCGGGTCACTATCTAGTGGCTGGGTGAGGCGGGTCACTATCTAGTGGCTGGGTGAGGCGGGTCACTATCTAGTGGCTGGGTGCGGCGGGTCACTATCTAGTGGCTGGGTGAGGCGGGTCACTATCTAGTGGCTGGGTGAGGGGATCACTATCTAGTGGCTGGGTGAGCGGTCACTATCTAGTGGCTGGGTGAGCGGTCACTATCTAGTGGCTGGGTGAGGGGTCATTTACTAGTGGCTGGGTGAGGGGGTCACTATCTAGTGGCTGGGTGAGCGGTCACTATCTAGTAGCTGGGTGAGCGGGTCACTATATAGTGGCTGGGTCTAGCGCCTAGGAGGCTTTCCAAATCCCACAGTCTAACCGAGGCTGATTTTTTAAAAGAAGTAAAAAATCCTTAGTTACGCCGTCCTTCGGAAGGGACGTTAAACTGGGGTCCCGAGCCTGTACGATGTCATGTACTCGTTAAAAATCCCTATCCTAATAAAACTTGGACAGACAAAATTTAGAGCTCCCAATGTAGAATCGTCCGATTAGCCATAGCAGCAAAAAGTGACGTTAACAAGTACTTCGCCTTTTTATACACCTAATAACACTATTGCCTCAAATCATGATACAAGTAGATTTTATTTTATCTTTGAACCTGCTTAGTTTCGCATCCCGCAAATTTGACCTCAGTATTTTTTTCTCCTTGATTTGCAGTAATATGAAGTTTTTGAAATTATTAATAGTTTCAGAGTAGGTCGCTAGGCCTTAGTCTTTTTAATCATCCACAGCAAGTCCGGATAATAGTTAGTAGGGAAGAGAAAGAACAAGCGGAATAGGGTGATTTTTTGTTGGTGAATTGAATGTTGAGTATTTGATGTGAATTCATGAAAATGAAATTAAAGTATAAAAAAAGTTGACGTCACGGTTAAATATATGTAATATGTAAATGAAAAGATGAAATCCAAATAAATTGGAAATATTAAATATTCAATAATAATAAAAAAATTAGAGACCCTGAAGTTTAGATGCCGACACCACCCATCGGTCCGTCCACGGTTAATGATTCAATCCGAAACCCGTGACATCACTATTAATGCGATCCTCCCAACCACGTCTCGGTCTACCCCTGGAACGTTTACGTTTCAGAGCTGATTATTTTTTGAAGAATTCTTTCGTTACTAAGACCAAAAACTATACAAGCCCATCTTGTTCTTCGCGATGCTATCACTTTAACTATAATAAGAAAATGCTGTACTTTTTGTATAAACTCCTGTATTCTTCAGTGGACTAATTCTTTTTTTAAAACGAAAATTCTATGCAGTACCTTATTTGTGAATACTTTGTCTATCCTTCAAAACATTTAATAAATTCGGAAAACCCCAGTCAACATTTTTGGGGAATTTAAAATGTTGGCATCCCTCAAATAAAATATTGTAGCAATGCTACCGTGATTTCAGTCCATCAATTTTTTTTTAGCTTTTGGATACTTAGGTATCTGTTACGCAGGTTGGCGTTCATTTTTTATGTTTTCCTAAAATAAACGTTATCATGAGCTTTGTTATCTAGTGGCTGGGTGAGGCGGGTCACTATCTAGTGGCTGGGTGAGGCGGGTCACTATCTAGTGGCTGGGTGAGGCGGGTCACTATCTAGTGGCTGGGTGAGGCGGGTCACAATCTAGTGGCTGGGTGAGGCGGGTCACCATCTAGTGGCTGGGTGAGGCGGGTCACTATCTAGTGTCTGGGTGAGGCGGGTCACTATCTAGTGGCTGGGTGGGCGGTCACTATCTAGTGGCTCGGTGAGCGTGTCACTATCTAGTGGCTGGGTGAGGGGGTCACTATCTAGTGTCTGGGTGAGGCGGGTCACTATCTAGTGGCTGGGTGGGCGGTCACTATCTAGTGGCTCGGTGAGCGTGTCACTATCTAGTGGCTGGGTGAGGGGGTCACTATCTAGTGGCTGGGTGAGCGGGTCACTATCTAGTGGCTGGGTGAGCGGGTCACTATCTAGTGGCTGGGTGAGCGGGTCACTATCTAGTGGCTGGGTGAGCGGGTCACTATCTAGTGGCTGGGTGAGGCGGGCACTATCTAGTGGCTGGGTGAGGCGGGTCACTATCTAGTGGCTGGGTGAGGCGGGTCACAATCTAGTGGCTGGGTGAGGCGGGTCACCATCTAGTGGCTGGGTGAGGCGGGTCACTATCTAGTGTCTGGGTGAGGCGGGTCACTATCTAGTGGCTGGGTGGGCGGTCACTATCTAGTGGCTCGGTGAGCGTGTCACTATCTAGTGGCTGGGTGAGGGGGTCACTATCTAGTGGCTGGGTGAGCGGGTCACAATCTAGTGGCTGGGTGAGGCGGGTCACCATCTAGTGGCTGGGTGAGGCGGGTCACTATCTAGTGTCTGGGTGAGGCGGGTCACTATCTAGTGGCTGGGTGGGCGGTCACTATCTAGTGGCTCGGTGAGCGTGTCACTATCTAGTGGCTGGGTGAGGGGGTCACTATCTAGTGGCTGGGTGAGCGGGTCACTATCTAGTGTCTGGGTGAGGCGGGTCACTATCTAGTGGCTGGGTGGGCGGTCACTATCTAGTGGCTCGGTGAGCGTGTCACTATCTAGTGGCTGGGTGAGGGGGTCACTATCTAGTGGCTGGGTGAGCGGGTCACTATCTAGTGGCTGGGTGAGCGGGTCACTATCTAGTGGCTGGGTGAGCGGGTCACTATCTAGTGGCTGGGTGAGCGGGTCACTATCTAGTGGCTGTGTGATGCGGGTCACTATCTAGTGGCTGGGTGAGGCGGGCACTATCTAGTGGCTGGGTGAGGCGGTCACTATCTAGTGGCTGGGTGAGCGGGTCACTATCTAGTGGCTGGGTGAGGCGGGTCACTGTCTAGTGGCTGGGTGAGGCGGGTCACTCTCTAGTGGCTGGGTGAGGGGTCACTATCTAGTGGCTGGGTGAGGGGTCACTATCTATTGGCTGGGTGAGCGGGTCACTATCTAGTGGCTGGGTGAGGCGGGCACTATCTAGTGGCTGGGTGAGGCGGTCACTATCTAGTGGCTGGGTGAGCGGTCACTATCTAGTGGCTGGGTGAGGGGGCACTATATAGTGGCTGGGTGAGCGGGTCACTATCTAGTGGCTGGGTGAGGCGGGTCACTGTCTAGTGGCTGGGTGAGGCGGGTCACTCTCTAGTGGCTGGGTGAGGGGTCACTATCTATTGGCTGGGTGAGCGGGTCACTATCTAGTGGCTGGGTGAGGCGGGCACTATCTAGTGGCTGGGTGAGGCGGTCACTATCTAGTGGCTGGGTGAGCGGTCACTATCTAGTGGCTGGGTGAGGGGGCACTATATAGTGGCTGGGTCTAGCGCCTAGTAGGCTAGGAGGCTTCTTTGAAATAAATAACTAAACTGTGGCTTTTTTTTTAAGAAGTCCAGTGTTAGTAAACAAGCTTAGAGAATGCTCTAAAGGGATTATTAAGTGTTGGTAAATAATAAATAGCATTAAAATATTTACAGACTTTTGAACTCTGGAATTTGATATAGCGGTCATTTTTTTTTTTTTTATCCACACCCCATTATTTTGTGACTCCTTCGGTACAACCACATCTCAAACGCATGTAGTCTTTGTTCTTCAGTTTTCTTAAAGGTACTGCATTCTACCTTGGAAAAAACTACAGGAAACACATAGAATCTTTGTAATCTTACTTTCAAATCTAAGGTGAGGCTCCTGCTGCAAAATACCCTCTTCATCTTTTTTATCATCTTCTGCCTGTTCTATTTGTATTCTAATTTCTTCCGAGCAGTCATTCTCTGTATTTATTACGGTGACCAAGTATTTATATTTCTATATTCTTTTAATCATTTGATTTCCTTGAACATTATAATTGCAATGTAATATTACACATTATAAATTCTTTATAAATCTTAACTAAATCCAAAGGTACATCATTCAATTTAATATAGTTAAGAAATGAATGATTAAGTTTCTCTATTAATGAGAAATAAGAAAAATTGAATAAATTAATTATTAGCGGTTCATTGTTAACCTATTTTTGTTTTTAATCAGTAAAAGAAGTAATGTAGACGTAAAAATTTTCGATTTCAGATTTTAATGGATATATTCATTCTGATCATCCAGAGATCCATTTTTAGTAGTTCCGTTGTGATGAACGTCTCTCACTTAACTAAAAACAGTTAACAGATGAGAGTTGAAATTCCATGTTTTGGCTTTTTGCGATTAATATAGGATCACCGGAAGTAGTACTTAATCTGGAGTTCAGAATATATTTTTATTATTTATAATATATAAATTATATATTATCGAGAATTACTTTTTTAAATTTAATATTTATAAGTTTTATGTAGGTAGGGGACACTTAATATTCAATTGCAATTATTTCTATTTGAACATTAATCTTCTGAATAGATTCGATGTATCGATTCTTATGTATCTGTTGATGAAACCCTTTGTGGAGGCTTCAGTGTGTTCGTAAAATAAATGGTGTTTAAAACAGAGCCAGGTTGTAAATGTTAATAAATAATTTTTAATCCCAAATAATTGATAAAATAATCCTATATTTTATATAAAATGTTTTGTATTAAATTTTAGATATAAATAAACCCCTCGGCAAATGGTAAGGGATCGTGCTAAAAAACATTATTTGCATTATGTAATAATTAATAAATGCAATTAAATAATAATAATGCATTATTATTCATTTGGCACAGGCAGATTTTAATTTGATTTAGATAAGTTTATTAGCGACAGATTTAATTGTTTAATAGGTATGTAACAGTTTAATATCTGGTATTTTATTTATACGATCATAATAAAGTATGTATTTAAGTTTTTAACTACCGTTAAAAATGCTACTATGCTATTAAAGGAATAATGTCCTAATTTTAATACGCTCCCACTTTTAACGTTGTGCTCTGTTGCTCGTACTTCGTCATAAGTTTGTCAAGTTCAAGAGGTGAAGTTCGAAAAAATAATTATAGTTGTTTCTGAAGTAAATGGCTTAATTACAACTTCAAATGAATAATGATCTAAAGATGGAATAAGCCTTCTCTGTATTATAGGAATAAGCATTGATCTTTGTTATTGAATAAACAAAACAAAATAAATATACGTATCAATACTAACTGATATGATTAATATGGTACTTGTGTATTAATGGCACACAACAATTAAAAATCAAAATAATTTATTTAAAAAGAAAGTAGTCGATCGGATTTCGATGGATTCTGCTTCTCTCAAACCAGTTGTGTCTTTAAGTCCCACTTGCTCATCTTAAATTATACTGTCTTAAATTATATTTCCAAAAGTTACTTTCACCAAAATAAAGTTTCATTTCATGCGAATTGGCACATTTTCGTATTTTTTGTAAAATATTCCGCTCCTGAAAAAATGCAAATGCATCTTCTTCTGTTTTGGGCAAATCCCAAATACACATTTCCGGAGCACTACAAATAAGCAAACAAAAACAAATCTAGAACAAATCACCAAACAAACAAGATATCAGCAACAACAAAAAATCAGCAAACAACAACAAGAACAAAACTAAAAGTTTCTAGAAGAAATCAGCTGTTACAAATATAACTGTTATAACATACTGCTTGCGCATGCGAACAAGATTGCTCTTTACGCAGCTATTGGTACGCAGCTTATACACAAGTACCATTAAGAGTGCTGAGAAAATTGATAATTATCCTTATTTTAATATACTCTCACTACACAATTCGAGCCCTGGACGTCGTGCATAATCTGCTCAATAATTAATCAGAAATTTATTACCATTTACAAGAATTTTAATCTTTTGAAGAAAGCAGTATCACTGCTATATAGAAATATGCTGCTGTTATATAACAACTTGCATATTTATTACTGCCAGTTTATTAGCTTATTTTTAACGGCGGACCAACCCTCATTTTACCAATTTATATACTAACAGTCAATTAATTTTACTTTATAAGGTGCTTAAAGTTTTAGTAGGGCTACTTAGATGTTATTCTAGAAATTGCTGTTCGGTTACTACTTTTGAATCTAGTGAGCATATTAAAATATGACTACTCACTTAGTAATGTTTAATGTAGGTAGAAATATTTTACTGTTAAACATTATTTTTTACATTAAATAAAATAATTAAATTTATTCTATTTTTATTTTAGGTTTGTTTTATAGATAAAAACAAGTCAGTTATTAAGAAAAATATCTTTGCTTTATTTCATGGAATGTGATATATTAAAATAGAGATCCTAAAATCGAAACATTGCAAGAAGATGTTGCTTCTTTTATGTTTTAATCGATGCATTCTATTTTGTTTTCTTATTAAATTAGAAAATTGTGTGCATTGGCTTGAAATATGGAACAGTGGCTTTATGATTTGATAATTTTTAAAATTATTTATAAATAGCGACCGACTTCACGCGGGTGGTAGAGCATAAGTATGCCTACATGTTTTGTCTGTCATAGAATACAAGAGGAATATATATACGTAACAAACTACAAAGCCCAAGATCACCGGGTTCTTAGCCCGGTAGGTGACCCTAGGATTTTTTAAGGGAGTAAAAACTCCTTGGTTACCCCGTCCTTCGAAAGGGACGTTAAACGGGGGTCCCGAGCCTGTACGATGTCAGGTACTCGTTAAAAATCGCTATCCTAGTTAAACCTGGGTAGGCAAAATTTAGAGCTCCCACTGTAGCATCTTGCCATAGCAGCATAAATTGACGTTAAATGAACAAAGAAACAACCTTTTTTCCAATACTTCCAACAATTATCGTTATATTCCGCCTAAAAATTCCATTAAAAACCGACAGCTAAAGTGGTTTGGCCACGTCTGTCGGATGGACGAAGAGGGATAGCCGAGGAAGGCCGTGGAAGCTACACCCACTGGGAAGAGGCCGAGAGGCCGTCCCAGAGTTTCCTATCAAGAATATATCCAGCGCATTGGAAGGGAGAGAGGAAAGACCCTCCAGGAAACGAGGCTGATGAGTACGGACCGCGAGGGATGGCTGCATTGGGTGGAGGCTCCTCGACGCTAACAATGGTATAAGAGAAAGGCAAAGAAGAAGATCGTTATATTCCAACCAATTTACACATAAACTTGATAAATTTTATACCTAAACGTTCCTCATGAATCACTTTATCTTTTGGTGAAAACCACATGAAAATCCGTGGAATAGTTTTTGAGTTTATCGCGAACGGACAGACATAAGCGGCGGAGGACTTTGTTTTATAATATGAATAGATTTAACTGGTCTAAAACGCCGAAAGACTAAAGAAGAAGTTGTTCCTCGATCCATTGCTAGGCAACACCAATATAATATTACATCACTAAAACATTTTTACATAATAGAGAGATGTAATAATAAACTTCGATGCTTAATAAGCACTTATTCTCCACGATGCTTAGTTCTTTTAGTGTCTCATATTTCTCTTAATTTGAAATTTTCGTGGGATCCGGTATTCTTCATCACTCTTATTTAAGGTGGGGTCTCCATTTTTCCTGATGTTAGAGAGGCTGAAATCTAGGTTCAGATCTGATGGCCTGTTCGTAGAGTGAGCAAAGACAGTGCACCCAATCTTCTGTGTGTTAATTTACCCGACCCAAATAAATAACCGCGACCCAAATCTCCGTTCATTCGTGCATAGAGTTTAGACCTGCTTAGAACCTGGATCAAGTAGAATATAGAGATATTGTATGGCTTCAGGAAGCTTAGCAGTAATATACATATAAAAGGTGTTTGTCGTTCTCTGATATTTCTAGAATAACTAGGAATATTTTACTCCCTTTAACGAGACCTACCTACGAGGGCTGCGAACCCCCGACCTTGGGCATAGTAGGTTCTTATGCTCACCACTACACCACATGTGACCCTATTTATCAACTTAATTTACCTGGATAATTAGTAGAAATATTTTCGGTATCATTTCCGCAAGTTGTCGCTTCGAGTTGAGTCACAAGTTTTAAATTTTCATTCATTTCGTTTTGTAATACTCTCGAGAAAAATATAATAATCGTGAGTTTTGGTATGAAAAAAAAAACCAAAACAATCTGTACAACTACAACCCATGAAGGGTCTGGGGTTCAGTAGATGGTAGAGACTGTACTGTTTCATGGGCAAGGAGGTAACTTGTCCTAGGTCATGCTCAACCGCCAGATTTTCCCCCTTATTTTGGGTACCCTATTTTTATAATATTTTATAGAGGCGGGTGGCCCTAGGAGGGCCCTAGATCCTATATGATCCATCTCCCGCTGCAATCAGACTAAATAAAAGTTATGGCCTGCAACGGGATTTGAACCAGGATTTCCGGCATGGCAACTCAGTACTCTACCACTGTGCCACTCCGCTCCCTAGGTATTAAAAACAGAGTGTAATTATGGGAAATGTGTATGTTTCGGAAATAAAAGGGGGCAAAGTGTCGTGTTAGATAAAATTGCTGAAACCTTAAAAAACTAATGAGAAATGTAAAAATGTAATTTTTTATTTATTTCGGATATATCCACTTTTGATCCTAAACGCATATTACATCCAATTATTTTAGGATTGAGTATTTTCTCGTTATTTTAGGTATCAGTTCCGCAAGATATCGATTCGAGTTGAGTCAAAAGTTTTAACTTTTCATTCGTTTTATTATTAATATTTTCCAAAATATAAATGATAAAATATTAAGGAATTTGTGTATCTTGGATCGCAGGTGAACACGGATAATGACATAAAAGGAGAAATCCATCGCAGAATTATGTCTTCAAATAAATGATATTTCGGGTTACTAAAGCATTTTAGAAGCAGGGCAATTTCTCAAAACACGAAGGTGGATTTGTATAGGACCCTAGAAAGACCAGTTCTTACTTATGCCTCCGAATGCTGAACATTACCCAGTTCACAGGAAGCCCTTCTCCTAAGGTTCGAGAGCAAAATTTTGATGAGAATTTATGGCACAGTTTGTACCAATGGGATCTGGAGGATAAGGACGAACGCTGAGCTAACAAGACTACAAGAGCCCAGATATTTAAAGGGTAATAAAAGTAGGCCGGCATCGATGGGCAGGTCATATAATTAGAATGTCCCAGGATCAGATTCCTAATATGGTCCTAGACGAAAGGATTTATGTGACAAGAAGAGTGGGAAGACCTCGTCTCCGATGGATCGATGGAGTAGCGGCGGATGCCAGGTCCATCTTGGGAATCCGCAATTGGAGAGCAGTGGCAACCAATAGAGAAGACTGGAGCTGCAGGAGGCCTTGACTCTACAGGAGTTGTAGCGCCACGAATGATGATGATGATGAAAAATACCAATAACCGTGAGAATTAGTGTGGAAAAAATAGTGTTGCATTATGGGAAATGTGTTTATTTCGGTAATCATTTCATCAAGGGATAAAAGTTTCAACTAAATAGATGATATATGTTTTTTGAAACGTTGATTTCATTATTACAGTCTTTTTGCTATACTAAAGCTCAAGGTAATTTGAATTTTTGGAGAATATTAAAAAGGAAACTAATAAAAAGTAAAAACTTGTGACTCAACTCAAAACGACAACCTGCGGAACTGATACCATACATTATATTTGTCAGGCTTAATCTATATGTATTATCGTTATGATTATTTCTAATTGTTATGGTATCGGTATTTTGGTTAAGAAATTCGACAGCGTGATCATCAAAGAAACTAGAGATTGGAAAAGACTAATAATGTATATATTAGGCGGTTCTTAACAAACAAATATATTCTATAGATCAAAGATTGCAGCATAAGCAAGTTTGTTTTCTCACACTGCTAAAATAGAATAAAGTTGTTGTAGTTTATAAACATCTGTGTTAGAGGAGGAAGGAAGGTGGAAGTTTTGTTGCTACGAAGTAGGATGATTTATTTATATAGACCTTACACTTAGCGATAAAAGCATTAGGTTATTTTAGATTACCTCTGCGTCCGTATTACTATTGTTTTTATTTTAACTGCAGCCATCTATCTTCTTTCTTCACGCATGTCGATTAAAACGGAATTTATAATTTTCATTTTGACATATAATTTTTTTTTGGGGGGGGGGGTTCTCCATATAAATGCAACAATGGATCCATTCAAGTTACGCTAAATATAGCCTTAACAAAGTATACTTTATATACCTTTGTTGGTACTTGTGTGTTAACGCCACCGCAGTTATTTTTCCCTACTTGTTCGCATACACGAGCTGTTACATTTTGTAATCGTTATATTTCTAAAACATTTACTAGCATGTTTTTAAATCTATTTATTGGGGTTAGAATTTTTAATTTTTTAAAAAATCATCAACAATTACAAATCAAAATAATTTATTTACAAATGGAATATATCACGAACGATTAAAATAATGAAAAATCCAAATAATTTATTAAAAAAGAAAGTGGTTAATCGGATTTCGATGGAAAATTGGTAAAATATTTCGCTCCTGGAAAAATACAATTGCTTCTTCTTCTGCTTTTGTCAAATCCCAAAGACTCATTTTCGCAGCACAAAAATTAACGGAATAGTAACAACAAATCTAATAATAATAAAATAAATAAAATAATAACAACAATGAGTCTAGAACAAATCAGCAAACAAACAATAAATCAGCAACAAACAAAACTCAGCAAACAAGAACGGACAGAAGAAATTTGGTGTTAAAAATATAACGGTTACAAAATGTAACCGCTCGCGCCTGCGAACAAGTAGGGGAAAATAATTGCGGTGGCGTTCACACACAAGTACCCATCTGTTTAGTTATAAATTAAGGACAAGTATGACTATAATCGTTGGACAATAGTAGAAAAAAATGGGCTATACATTGATATTTTTCTCTGCAACAATAATATAGACTTTTATACATTATTTTAAAAGTAGCACTAGTATTATATAATATATTAAAAGCAACCTGTACCACAACAACCTATGAAGTGTCAACGGTTCAATATATGGTAGAGGCCCATACTATTTCAGATACTACAGTTGCGCAAGGGGTGATTTGTCATAGATCACCCTGAACTGCCATGTTTTTCCCATTTATGGGTACCCACTTTATAGATTCTGGGTAAGCTCCAGTAAGCTCCAGCAGCCGGTCTGGATGAACCTACCTCCTTATCTCGTGTATCCTCTTCTTATCACTCGTCTCATTTCAGTTCTTTGTGTTATTAAATTGTTTTTGAGTGTTTTGTCTATTTAATTTTGATTATTGCCTATTTAAATTTCTGTAATGTTGATTACAATTAATTTTGTGTTTTTTGTAATTCCTTTTATTATTGGCTATTTAAAATGAACAGAATAACACTTTAGGAATAGCTTTTCCTAAAAGCAGAAGCTGTGAAATACTTCCAGATGTTCGGAGTAATTCCAAAGACGAAATTATGTGAAAAAAGTCATCAAATGGATGTTGGCAAAGTTAGAAATGGAGATGTTTTCGTCGGAAGTGTAGGTTATTAGTAATAGAGGTTATTATTATATTATTAGTAAATTTTGTATATTTCAATTTCTCTAAAATGGAATATATTATTTTATTATTTGGTGTGCACTGTATTTTTTTTTTTAAACTACAATAGAACAATTTATTTTCTATTAAATAAAACCAATCAAGAAACCTAACTGTGTAAGCTAAAGAGATTAGGATAGGAGGAATAGTGACGTATACACACAGAGGTACGTGGAGGTGAATAGTGATGTAATTGGTCGAGAGGGGCTGTAGAGCAGGTATTGAACGGCGACGTCACAGTTCTGACGTCACAACTGTGACGTGTGGTCTAAATATAGGCCACTCACTACAAGACGCCTCCCTCCCCAAGAAACGATACATCCCCCTGTGTTCTCTTCCCTACACACCGTCTAATCTTATTTACTATATCTCCTTTGTTTACGACAAACTATTTGTCCTATTTTTTTTTTTCAACAGACTTTATATTAAATTTTATAAAAAACAAACACATGTATATGTAATAACAATCTTTAAACATAACTATAAAAAAAAAACATTTACCACTACAACCCTTGAAAGAGTCTGGGGTTCTGTACATGGAAGAGACTGTTCTGTTTCTTGATGCAGGGTGGTTATTTGTCCTAGATCACATTCAACCGCCAGATTTTTCCCCTATTTCCGGTACCCACTTTATAGAGAATGTATGAGCACTAGAAGGGTCCATCTCCAGCTGCTAACAGATTAAATAAAAGTTTTGCCAGTGGCGGGATTTTTACCCAGAACCTTCGATATTGCAACTCAGTGCTCTACCACTGAGCCACTACGCTCCTTAATATTTTCTGAGTACAATATTTCTTTTCTAGAACGGGGCTTTGCAATACAATACCCGCACAACACTGTGATATTATAGATTTATTACTTGTCAGAAACTTTTATTATATAATAGAGACCAATGAGGTCCAAAAATAAAATAATAATTATTTAATTTAATAAATAATAATCAATAATTTGCTAAAATGCACAATACAATATAAAATCAGGAATACAAATAAAATAATAAGCAAGGTTTTTGTTTACTTAAAGGAGCACCAAAAATCATCAGAAGTTTTTTACTCTTAACCCTTAACCCACTGGGGGAAGTTTTATACTTAACCCAGTAAAAATAATTAAAATACAATCGGGGTATATGGAGATATAAATTAAATCAGTTTACGTCAAATTATTTCTCAGTATCAGACAGAACCTTGTAATATTATTGTCTCGAAATTACAAAAAAAAAATTGTTTCAAATTTACAGAAAATATATTATTCAAAAACATAATTACATGTTATTAAAATTATAATATGGAATAGTAAAATTTTAATATACTGATAAACGGTTGAAATTTCATTAGAAATATTATTATAGAATAATTGTTCATAAATATTAGTTTATAGTTGTATTACATATCATATCGACTCTCAAACATTAATTTAAAGTAAATGTTTAATAAAACTGTAGGTATTTGTAGAAATTTCGGTAGACTAATAAGGTAGCTACTTTTATCCTCATATAAATGACCCGGATAAATTGTTCTTATTTAGAGGAATTTATGTCATGGAATTAAAAATTCAATTTTAAATACATTTCATTACTTAAATTTCTTTTAGAAAAATACATAAACACTATAAATTGATTAGCTCTTAAGAAATCTTCTTCATTCATTACTACATGTTTACTGCTTCATTTGAGTCACAGCTGTCAACCGCAGTCCAAGTGACAAATGGATCTTTTTCAGTATAAGTCGGGGGTTTCAAGTGCTTAAAATTTATTTAATAGAACTGTCATTTATTTGACTTCACGTACTTTTATGGGGGGAAAATCTCAGATACATTGGAAATAAAACTCAACCAAGAAACCACAGATATTAAAAAGGAACCATTTTTATTTTCAAACGAAAAAATAATACATCACATATAACATTCATAACTTATAATTTGTCACAAGAATTTAACTGAAATTTTTGTATCACCTCTTTTTGAGAAATGATAAAAAAACATATATCATCTGCAAGAAGTGTTATATTATGTTCTACCTACTGGGTTCCTCAATTCATCATAATGTTTAATTATTTACTTTACAATGTTCCTTTTGGCAAATGTATTAAAAATTAAAAATAAGCAAATATCTAAAAAAATTCCTATTGGTGATAACGATAATTCAACAAGTGACATCCTGCGGAACTGATGCTATAATTTCCATGAAAAGGCCAGGTCAGGAGGGTTTTGTAATTAAATAGACTGTCATAAATATACTTGCCAATTAAATATGTTCTGTAATCTAGCAAACATAATCTTAGTGGGGAAAATGAAAATCAAATTGAAAAATCGATAGCACAATTGATCTTTTCCGTCTTCAATACCTTGCATTTCCAATGTAACTTAACATTAATTAAATCAAGAATGAATACAAGGTTAGTTATCAGTGTGTTCTGAATATGTCCGCCTATATCCTGGGAATACAAAAGCGGATCTGGAGCACCGGTTGCCTCATTTCCTCTTATTTATCGGCCAGGATTCGATAATTACCAACTCATGGCAGTAATTGTACTGGCTTTCAGATTCGCGAATGGCTTTATACGACTACGGTTCAGGTTTGATTCTACTCCATGTTCAGCTGAACAACGTGAATTATTTGTTAAGATTAATAAGAAATCTAATGAATGCTGTGAATATTTTTAATATTCCACATAATATGTACTTAGCACAACGACTTAACAAACCCCAATAATATTAACCGTGTGTATGCTCTTCGATTCCACGCTGTGTAATCTCCTATGTTCTCCAGTGGTCTTCATTTTTTAAAACCGAATATACAACGAAAACTCAGTTTCGGATAACTTAGGACGTTGTACATCCTTTAACCTTAACGGCCAAGTTTCACACCCATAAAGAATAATTATATATTATGGCATCTATCAAATTATAATTTCTGTAAATAATCTCATTAAAGTAGGCATTTCAATACGATGTTTTTGTTTTAATAAGACTATATTCTTGAAACATTATATGCAAAGGGAAAAAAAGTTTTCCCCGCATTTCCCTAAATGACAACAATACTCTTTTGTAAAAAAATAATAATTAAAAAACCTATACTACTACGACCCATAAACCGAATTGGGTTCAGTTCCTTCGAGGACCTGACTGTTTCCAAGGCAACGGTTTTGCAAGTTCACTTAACCGAAATCACACCCACACTCACTAGCTAGGTTTTCCGCCCAATAAAGAGTCTTTCCTTTATAGAGGCTAGATGAGGCCCATAAGGATCTGCAGATCCAATGGAGTCGATTCATGGCTGTTTACAGAATAAAAAATTTGCCTACCGCAGCCGGTTTCAAGGACTAAGAGGTCTCTAACCCAGGACCTTAGGTATTCAACTACGCTCTTCCCTTACGCTCTTGTAACCTGACAAATACCAATGGTCTTCAATTTTATATTTTGCTTTGGTTGATATTTATAAAGTTATTTTCGAGTTTTTAGAGTTTGTTCATTCAACGTCACTTTTTGCTGCTATGGCTAATCGCACGATGCTACATTGGGAGTTCTAAATTTTGCCTATCTAGGTTTAATTAGGATAGGGATTTTTAACGAGTACCTGACATCGTACAGCGTTGGGACCCCCGTTTAACGTCCCTTTTTTTTACTCCCTTTAAAAAATCCTAGGGCCACATACGATCGTGGGGTTAGTAGTTTGTTACGCTAAGCACTAGACCACAGGTCGCCCCAGTTATTTTCGATAAAAATATACACATAATCTATGGTACTGTGCTAAGTATGTTGCAGGCAAGCAACTGACGTATATATGTGCTAAATTTAGTCGCTAGCACACTCAACGTAAAAGCTAACTTCTCGCAAACTTCTGCTATTGTCATCAACAGAAAGATTTACGAAAATTTTCCATTCGAATTTTACCAATACATTTTAACATAATATGTTTTCATTGTAAGATCGTGCTCCAAACCGCACATGATCTTTGTACAAAATGATTGAAATTTTACAAAAAAACTTTATCTTAACAGATAAAAATTTAAATTTTTTTTTATTTTTGAAGAGAAAAGATTTGCCCCCGGCCGGGATTCGAACCCGGGTCGTCCGCCTCACTGTTGCAACGCTCTAACCATTTGAGCTACAATGGTCGCCCCCCCCACCTAGGACAAATTTGATCTCTTCACCGATCCCATATCCCCCATGTTCTCGCAATTTGTATACATGTACACACGAGGAAGAATGTTCATTGAACATTACTTTTAATTTTAGGATCTTGTTGACATCCGCCATTGTATTATTTGTCAAATTATAATAAATTATAAATAATATAATGACGTAAGTTTGTTGTTATTATAATTTATCAAATTATAAATAATATAATGACGTAAGTTAACAAGAGCCTAAAATTAAAAGTAATGTTCAATGAACATTCTTCCTGGTGTATACGTCGCAAAATTGGGAGAACAGGGGTGATATGGTGTCGGTGAAGAGAACAGATTTGGCCTAGGTGGGAGGCGACCCCGGTAGCTCAAATGGTTAGAGCGCTGCCATGGTGAGGCGGACGACCTGGGTTCGAATTCCGGCCGGGGGTAAGTCTTTTCATTTCAAAATAAAAATAATGAAAATTAAAGCAATGATTTAAAAATTATAAAAAAATTAAAAGATTCATTGACTCATGATTAGTGTCATGAAATACCAATTATTAAAACATAAAAATATTTAGACAGTTTTGCGAATACTTCTAGTATGACTATAACTTAACAAATCCCACGGTACCGCGTGGTGGCTAAGGTTCTTGAACCCAAATAATAGTCACAGTGGAAAGTATATCAGGATAATAGCATTATCCTTTTGGTTTCTTGTTTTCCTTAATTTTAATCAACCTTTTTGAACTTTAATCTATCATTTTGTGGTTGAGCGTGATCTCAATCCATGTTGGTTTGAGATCGGCTATGTATAGTAAATTATTTATTCTGTTAATAGGATCTGGATATCATCCATTATCTATAAATTTGGTACCCTTAATCGGAAGATAACCTCACGACAGTGAGATTTTGACCAAATCACCATTCTACACAAACACTGGATTAGACAGTACAGTCTATTATTTACAGAACTTAAGCCCCTTATTTTAGTTATAGTGGTCTATTTGTATTATTATTTTCTTAACAACATTTTTAAAAATGTTTTAGAATAGTAATTACGAAAACATACTTTAAACTATTTTTTATACCTCCGAGTTACAATTATATGAAAACACTCGCCATGCCGCAATTCTGTAACCAATGTTCGCTAGATGGTAATGTCGATTTCTGAGGAGAATACAGAATTCATAGGTAACTTTAAAGACAAATAAAGAATTTAAAAATCCGGGAGGCCAAAATATAAGCCGAAAATAATAGTATTTTCGTAAATGTTCGAATTTTGGAAACTTAAAATTATGAGATGATTTTTTTTCTATAATTTACTAAGGTTTCTTATTTTAAATAAACTAGGATTTATATAATTATACCAAATAATTGATAAAGTATACTTTTTGGTTCTAATATTGGTTATGCAGCCGTCAAGCATACAGTATTGTTCAGATTCTATCTCTGAAAGAACATACAGTGGAAAATTAAACTTATTATTTCAATGACAATGGAGTTGTTAATTCGGGTCTTTAATAATAATTATATGTATTAATATATTAATTTATGGATACTAAAATATAACTGGCTAGATGGTGAAAATGTGGAGGGGTTGTATTGACCTGCGCTGCGCGGGACGGCTCAGTAGCTCGACAACCGTCATCAAGTTCACGAGGGTTTTGTCAGACCAGGCGTCTCTCTACAGTTCATATTTAGTTAGTTCGTAATAATATTACTGTCCTTATATAGAAATATAAATAGATTATTAAATTAATAGTTCATTTCATATAATTATCAGTCATTTTTATATAGAATAGTGCATGTTTTGTAGCCTAAAAAAAACATTTTTTTAAATGTATTATGTATGTTATTTTATAACCACATATCGACCTAATGTCTAATCGATTATTTATAAGATAAATCACCATTATTTTATTAAGAATCCAAGTAAACAACGTTATGTTATGTTACCCCAAAAGCATTCACGGATTACCAGAACCGTATAGCACAAAACCCCAATTAAAAAAAGAAATGATATTTATATTCAAATAGAAAATATAAGTAAATTTTGAAAAGAATATTCGTAGTTCCCACATATCGATTTAAAATAAATAAATATCGATATCTAAAAAAACCCTCTAGAAAAAGGAGCTTTTATTTACCCAATGAAAATCATTATTTTTTTTTTAAATAAAAGGAAAAACTGATCAGCATATGTACACGATTTCTTTCATGCATATTACATGTTTTATATTACATTGGAATTCCGTATTTAAAAAAAAAAGTTAACTATAAAATTTAAAATATTTGCATGTATTCATGATATTGATTTTAAATATTTTAACTTTAAAATAATTCGTGACTACTAAAATACTGGCTGAATTAGATTTTAGCATGCATATAGGACATGTGTAAGAAATTATCTGGAGAAGATTTCAATATTATAATTTTAATTATTTTTTTATATTTATTGAACCTAAGATTGATATTCTATTTTAATGTCTTAGTTATTTTCAGTCATCTTAGTTTTCGTCAATAGAACTATTTTAATTCTTCGATATTTTACTACAAATTTTGTTTTCTTGAGAGATAATGTTGTTTTAAATATCAATAGATATCAGTATGAATGTTTAAAGGACACCAATGATTAAATACGTGTTTACAAATAATCTTTGGGGGATGTTTAAAAAAAAAATGTAAATCATAGCTATGTATACAGATCATATTACATTGCCATATCTAATTTCACAAATAAATTAAACATTTATAATGAAAATTCATTTGAAAATATTCATAAAAATAAACTTTCTTAAGACAAATTCATCTTTCTGGCTCGTCTGATATTCACGTTGTAATTATGTTCTACTTTATCACATCTGATATATCATTTAAGGTATCAGGCATTTCAAAAAATGGGACATCGATTAACTATCAGCAAAATGAGATTTAAAGAAATGTACATATATTAGAAAGAATCTAAACAGGAAACCTGTTATAATATATAGACAAGATTACTACAAAGAATCTACCGAAAAACAAATCGATTAGGAAAATTCAGAAGAGATTTTTTGAAAACAGAAGAAAAATTTTGAATAACAGAGAAGGTATAAGTAGGGTGGCCATGAAATACACAAGTCAACAGTTTAATCATAAACAAGAGTTATCCAACCAGGATTCAGTCTCTCCTGAATGAAAAAAAAATCTGAGGAAGAACTAGGCATTATGGAAGAGAAAAATTAACAAAATGTTACAAAATCCTACTGATTTTGGGGTGGTAACAAAAAAAATGAAACGCTGAAGGAAAAACCTTTTTAGATGAGTGACAGAATTATTCCCTTTAGTCCAGAGCAATGGAAAACTACGAAAATAATTGTCCATAATAAAGGCAACTAGCAAGATATGGAGAACTACCAACACATCTCATTTGTTCAACTTTAACGAACAAATAACTATCGAACTAACCGAATTTGGAAATATATTTCAAATGTGATAATTTAGATTATAAATCCGATGGACATCAGAAAAATTTGTAACTAAACTTAGTTAGATGGACATTAAGACGCTTTAGACAGTATGCAGACATGTTTAAACGACAAGGAGGAATAGTAAAAGAGGGAAAATATATAAAAAATATTATTAACACTTAAAAAAATACACAAAACAAATAAAAAAACTGTATCACTACATGGTTGAGACTGTACTGTTTCTTGGAGAACGGTAATGAAGGAAGATGATTTGTCCTAGATCACCCTCAAGCTTCAGATTTCTTCCTATTTTAGTTACCCACAATATAGAGACTGGGTGAGTGACTCAGATCCCACAGGGTCCATCCCTGGCTGATGACAGATTAAATAAAATCTGTCAGCCGGATTTGAATCCAGGACCTTCGGCACGGCAACTCAGAGCCCTATCACTGGGCCACTCCGCTCCCTTAACACTTTGAAACAAGTGTCAATAAACGATATGACAGAAAAACTCATTATTGATTACCATCTTCCTCAAATTTATTTTAATACTGGTATTTTGGTGTCTCGACCGGAAAATTTAATCAAACAAATGGAGAAGTGTTAAGAAACTAACAATTTGCAGATGGTACTCTTACTAATTTAGGAACCATTGGAAATTCATAGGCACCTCTTAACTATTAGCTAATTGTTATCTATATCCAAATAACAATTAAACTACATTATATCACAATATATTAGAAGAAATAAAAACAATTAATCGCACCTATTAAAATATAACTCCTTCAAAAGAACATTGACATAAATGAAATTAGGCATTTTTTATTAATCCTTCAGCTGCAATTGTATTGGTTCAAGGTTTTTAATTCAGTAATAACAGATTTGATATTCCATTTCCTTGTTGTTTTTTTTTAATAAAGTCATATTTTGAGTTGCAACATGTTTGAACTTGAAGTTTTATGGGATGATGACATATGTTAAGATCAAACATTATATTAGTTTCAAGCTTTAAAAAAATTTCTAATGGTTAATAATATTACTCCAATACGATGGTATTCATAGCAGAGCTATTATTGATAGGAATAGGTTATGGTTGCTTAGTTACATTTTCAACCTTGTTCATAAACCAAAGCCCAGTTGAGCTAAATCCAACCGTGACATAATGGAATAGAAAGAAATAAGTATGATGGATGCGGAGTGAATTGATCGAATAATAAGTGCCAAGGTCGAGAAAGAAACCGAATTAAAATTCACTTCTGCTGGGAAGGGACATACAGTAGTAATAGGAAGGATATCTAGAATAGAATAGAATAGAATAGAATAGAATAGAAAAGAAAACAAACTTTATTCTGGGACCAAGTCCCTTTAGAATAACAATAATGAACAAATAAAATAAACATAATATTCATCTGGCCAGAAGGCTACATAATAATACAAATCATGAAGTAATCAAAATTGACAAAACATAATAAAATTAGAAATAGAAAAAAAAATATATATGAATAAATAAAAAGTACAAACCTTGACAGGATTTTAACTAATTGTCGCAAATAAATAAAGGTATTTATATTAACAAAATAACAAAATAATACAACAGTTAACAACGAAATCGCTAAATAAAATAAGTGAATGGCATAGCATGCGATAAAGTATTTACAGTGACGTTTGTGTGAAGATGAAGTGAAGATACAGTGAAGTCTGTATCTTCTTTGTTGTTGGAAAAATAAACAAAGCACGTAGGTAACAAGATCGAATATTCAGTACTGATTTATTCAAGCGGAAGATTGACCAGCCTGGAGAGCGTCTTTTTGGGATGCCAAGAGATGAAGGAAAAGCAGTGATTTAAATGAAGCCAATGAAGAAGAATCTACAGCAGTTCAAGCTTAAGTCAGCAAAAGAGAGCTGTCAAGTGAAGAGTTGGAGTGACGCTCCGAATTCGTGGTAGGGGAACTCTGTTGGAGAACTGCAAGGAATGTTTAGAAAAGTGGTTGCGATTCACAAAACCCGTTTCCAGAAAGTGTTGAATGTTATTTATTTAGAAGAAGGGTTTGTGTTAGATAAGAAAAATAATGTTAATGTATATATTATATTTTTTATTATTAACAATTATTTCGTACAAAGAAACATTGTATTACTGAAATATGGGCTATTTCATATCACTTTACTTCATAAAGTATTTGCTAGGCGATTTTCGACGATTATTTTAGAGATAAAAATCATAAGTAGTTATAAAATTAAATATCCCCTGAAGTAGAGGATGTACCTAAGTTTTTCAGGAAAGTGATTTCGCCAGAATAGCGCTCATCCACTTTTAATAATACCTTAAAATGCTTTTAAGAAAATTGGGCAGGCACCAAGGAGGGTTTGAAGATCCCATTCATTTGATTCCTGCCTTATAACAGAACAGCCAGTTTCGAACCTACACCTCAGTAACTCAGAGCTCTAAACAATAATCTAGCATGTTTCCTAGTCAACAAAATAGCCTTACCATGGAACCACATCAAAGTGAGGTTGGGTCCTCAGGAAGTCTTTAAGACGACCACATTCCGTAGCCATAGATCGTAATGACTTACAGAACGACAGAATTAAAGGTGTCTACTTTATGATATTGGGTAATTGAGCCATCGGATTGTCTTGTGTTCAGTCAGTGGACTTGCACAGGTGTACATAAGAGTGGTAGAGACTGTCCTAGCAACAGTACATTGAACATGTATTGAACCCAAAAACCTTCCTTAGGCTGTAGTGGTACAGGTCTGTTGCCATTATTAATCGCTATTGGCCAAAGACAAATTTGTTTTCAGCAATATGATTTGCGCTATTTAACTGTATCTTTATTCACTAGATTATTATTTTATAATATTTTTTCCCTAAATGTTTTGAATATTTTATCTCCGGTTAATTTAAAAAAAAATTTAACCCACGTAGTATGGAAGACAAAGCCTCTGTTCATTTTTTTAAATTTCCATCCGTCCCTTTTTTTCAAATAAATGAGAGTTTTTCTTTAATGGAGGGTAGGTACCAAGCAATTTAATTTCTGAAACCTAAAAGTCATTCTTTCATTCTAAAATCCTTAAACTCTTTCAAACCAACGAATTTTAAACTCTTTAAAATCCTTTGTCCATTCATCGTTAATCCCCAACATCCATTCAACAGAGAGACAGAAATTCACCGTATTAGACTGCTGAAGGATATTTTTGTACACATAAGTAGCTCTACCAATAATTGTTATTCGCCAGTTGTTATTATTATATGAAGCGTTTAGGATTAAAAGCGGATAATTACAAAAATGGACATTTTAACATTTTTTTGCAAATTAACCATGCAATTTTATGCTCCCGAAATTAAAAGTTCAAAACTGAACTGATATATGAGCAATGAGGTGGAAATGTGTCATGTTTGAAATAATTGCTTGAATAAACTTGAGAATAATGAGGAAAAGTAAGTTTTGGAAATTTTACAGAATGATAAATATTGATAGTGCAAGATCTGGGTAGAAAAATACATGATTAGATTGCATAACAAAGACAATGACTGTTACAGAAAAGATCCATCATCTTAATTATGGATAGATATTTGTATTCTGGGTTCAAGTATCTTTAGAATAACAAATGAGTATAGAAAAAAAACATCCATAGCTACACCATGAGAATCAATAGTATTTACATCAGTGTCAAAAAAGTAATTTTAGAAATTGGGAGTGAATTCCAGATGTTAGTAGAGCGGTCAAAAAAGAAAGGATCGATTGTTTTGGTTTTGTCTGAACGGGTGTAAAAGTCGGAAAAGCAGTATCTTGTTCCCTGGGTTTTGACAGAGGATTTCAATTGAAGAAGACTGTAGATTTAGGAAGGGTGTAGATTTGATGGATTGGTATATGAAAGAAACGAGGACATATTGTCTACGAATGGAAAGGAAGTGCCACTTTAACTCACAAGTTCTTTGATTTTGAAGGTTAATCTTCGAAAGAAACTTATAATTCAATTATTTAAGTATAAATCATTATTTTAATTTTAAGAATATAATGAATAAATGGAGTGATAAGTAGAAATAGCAAATCATCAAGGCGTAAGGAGACTCTAGATACGTATGCTGCGTTTTTGTCTTGAGAATCATTTTCAAAAGTTTTACCCTTAAGGAAGTTGTCCAAATTTCTGAGCAAGTGAAAATCTGTTTGAAATAAGTCTGGGAATCGAGGTGGGTGTGGGAGAACTGCGTAACTCGTTTAGTTTCTTCACTGTTTGTCGTGAAATGTAAGGTCTGGCGTTATCGTGCTTGAGTATAGGTCTAACAAATACCAGTTGTTTTTGTTGCATTGTGTAAATATCCCTGAAGTAAGATATGGATGTGATCGTTTCACCTCGTAGTAGAAAGAATAAATGAATCATTTATGAATTAATCTGTGTCGCCCCCTGAAAATTTCTGAAACCTACGGCGAATGGTCCATTCGTTACAACGCCCTTACCCGATCGCGGTGGTGATGTATTTTGCAGCCTGGGTTGCCGAGTGTCCACGTTTAAATTCATATAAAAAATCACGTAAATCGCATGTTATCATGGTCATATTTGATGGCATACTAAACAATGTCCGTACTATTGTAGTGATTACAAGTAATATTAAAAAAAATAAAAGAAAAAGAGCTCATTACAATCTGCACATATAAGTGAAGAACAGAAGTTAACTAATTAGACTTTGAATTTCTGAAATAATAAAAACGGATATTTCATATGAAATGATCCAATAGAGTAAAGTACATCAGTTTCCATTCTTTAAGCGGAATACTTATGTGTACTTTCCTTTGAAACAACTGTTGTCTAGAAAGGGATATTCCAAGTATTTTCCGAATTATTCAGAATCGAAGGGCCTGGTTAGAGGAAGGTGGAAGGGAATAGGGAATAGCAGGAAGGAAGAAAGGGAGAGGTTGGGCAAGACCTCAAGGAATGCTCATAGCATCCCGTCCAGGATCACTTGGAATTAACGGACCAATCGTGTCTCCTGTGTTTTGCTCTGTCATCGACTTGTCATCGTAACTTAACTTCTGCTATATTACTAGTAAACGAATTAATTAATTATTTTTCAACGTTTTCCCACTTCTTCATCATTATAATTGCTTTATGAATTAAATTTATACGTGGTATATAATTAATAAGTATAAACATATTACTTTTAAAACGCTTTTATCAGCTTCGCCTGTATGTATGTGACATAGAATAGAATAGAAAAGTAACTTTATTCTGGGACAAAGTCCCTTTAGAATAACAGATATGAACAGGAATAAAAAACATAATATTTAACATATCGCTCTTTCAAAACACTAACATTTTTGAGGTAAGCCTTCTGTAATTTGAGTTGTATGATGTTTGTACTTGAAGTTTTGTGGGAATAAAGACATTAGTTAAAATAAAAAAAGTTTTCTAACTTTTCTAACGATTAATAAAAGAATTTCAATACCATCATTACAATAGGAATGGTTTGCTTTACCTATACCAAGATTTTATTTATTTATTTAATTTTTTACTTCCATGTAACTTTCAAACCTCTATTAAAAAAATTGTTTTTTGTGTAGTTACTATTATTATTTAATAATTTTATTTTCGAGAATATTAATAAGGAAATGAATGACAAGTTGTAACTTGGCTCAAAGCGACAACCTGCGGAACTGATACCTTCAGTAATAAAGATAATTTTGGTTTGTAACAACTAAGCAACATGAAACAGATTAAAACTTGTAGTAATAAATAAATAAATATTTACATAAGATAAATTATTTTATTTGAGAAAACTATAATAAAATAATTCATTGATGATTTAAAAAAAAAACAATCGTAAAGCTTATGACAATTATTAATATTATTAAGTAAATTAAGAGCTTCGGGGTTTGAAGCTGATTCATCGATCTTAAGACCCACCCCTTAGTCCCTGTCATAAAATGTAATACCCAATGATATTGTGAATAATAATAATAATATTTTTATAAATAAGTGAAGATAAAATATTAAAGGAGGGACAGAAGTTGTGTACAAGAGGCTCGAGGCGTTCCCCTCTATCGATTGGAGCCGAAGACCAGCGAGCTTAATATAAGTCCCAAGTCCCAGGATCTCCTTTGTGCGTCCTTATTACCCGGCAATGCCAGGTCGCGGAGTCAGCCAAGTCTGCAAGGACTAACTGGCAATCAGAAAGAACAGGGATTAACTGAGGATTAATGTTTCAGCAAGGATCAAATTGGTAGAAGAGGAAATGGAAGGATTCATACAGAGTACATGTAAGGAAGTGCATGACACCTGCACCTATGAAGGATTTCGGGTTCAGTACACGGTAGAGATTGTAGAATAAAATTAGTTGACTTTTTACATATGAGGGAGAACTGTTTATTTGGAAGCTGACGTTTCGACCAGCATTCCAGGTCTTCTTCAGGGCTGAGATATTGTCTTCTTTGGTGGATATTGAGCTGTTTATAAGGAATTTTTACTGAAAGGAGGTTTTTTGGACGAGATCACTCTTTACCTCCAGGTTTTTCACAAAGCTATCTCATCCATCGAGTTATTTTCATGCCCTTATCCCAAATTTCTGAGAAAAAAACTTCCATAATATAGTTTTTCATTATATATTGTAATTTCCAAAGTTTGACGTAAATATTCCTTCATTAATAATCTCACAGATCAATATCTTTATTTTGCCTTCTTAATAAATATTTTATAAATTCTTTGAGTCATCCTTTAAGTGGCTATTGATTTTACTTTGGGACTGTTTATTAAATATAATTAAACTGATTATTCATTTTAATGCCTTTAAAGCGGATTCTTTTCAGATTGGTTGCGTGTTTAACCATTTACTAATTAGTCAATTTAATACCTTAATTAAACCATCAATATCGTGATCATAAATGTAAATGTATCCGGATTAAGTGAACATCTAAATAATTACAATGGCAATGCTTTATTAATACAATTACTTATTTATTTAATACATACATTCAGAATTAATTATTAATGATTCTGATTGAGTCTTGCTACGAAGGACATAAATAATTCAATTAAAAACGGGTTAATTTTAGCGTTCTTCGTCAGGTAGATCTGTAAGGACATCTCTCCCACTTCCTTGACGAGTCCCGTAAAGACAAGTCCCGAATTCCTCTATATTGTTCTGCAGTTATATCTCCTCCTCCTACTTGACCCGATTTTTGTTGGTCATTTTTGACAATTCTTATTATCTAAATTCATTTTTATTTTTCTATTAAAACTCGGCTTGTACAATACATAGCAATATGCTCATTAATTATTGTTATCAAAGCGGTTGCAGTGTAAAGTTGTATGATTAAAATAGTAATAAGTGCGTAATTATTACGATTTTTATACCAGAATATATATGTATACCCAAATATGTAGGTACGTGTATGTACACATGCCCATGGGTCAAAGCTGGCTGAATGCCAACCCTGTTTAACAACATGATATTGTTGTTAACTTATACTGAATAAACTACAAACTAATTTCCCTTTAACCTATAAACAACATAAATATCTATAAATTAAACTACAGTGTAAGACAACTGAGTCATATTTAATAGTTTAGATCCCTCGGAACTTTAAGGCATGGCAACGCTCCAGATTACAGGAATCAATTTTGTATCGTCACCAAAAATAAACATTTATTTATTATTTCACATTTAAGGCACCATTCTTTTATAAATTTACACTTTTAAGATTCTAATATTTCGTTTGCGATTTCGTTGATTGTTATACGTTATTTTTTTGCAAATCATTTTAGTTTTAAATCAGATTAAAAGTTTAAATATCTTTTAAATTTTTTCTGTTATAGTCAGCTAAGTTTCGTTTACTATTTCCATTCGACTGTTCTCGCTTTTTCGTTCAATTTGTAGTTTACTAATACGATTTAAACAATCTAATATTTATTGTTTTAATTAAAAAAACGAAAAATAATTGAAATTATAATAAAAAAAGTTTCAGATTCACACAACAAAAAAGCCCCGATAGCCCCTCAATGATTACCCAATGTTTACAAATGTTTGAAATAAAAAGATTTTTTCGTCAACTTTTACTGGGGTCCCAGAGATTTTACCCTATGTAATCTAATTAGAGTAGAAATTAACAGAACAAACAATGAAAAAAATAAACTTAAATAAAAATTTAGCTATTGAAATATTTACATTTCGGTACATAAACAGAAAGAAAAAATGAAATATTTTTATTTTGAAGAGAAAAGATTTGCCCCCAGCCGGGATATAGTCAACATAATCTTAAAATTAAAACTAATTTTCAATGAACAATCTTCCTCGTGTATCGCAAAATTGCGAGAACATAAATAAAAATAATTCGGGTTCGCATCTTTTCTCTTCAAAATAAAAGTATTTAAAAATTAAAGCAATGATTCAAAAATTATAATAAAATAATTCAACATTCCAAATCAAGATAAGAAATTTTATAATTTATGTATAGTTTACGACTTCTCATATTTAATTTTTCTTAAGAAAAAAATAATAACATCATATTAATAATCAATATAATTAAAAATAACCATTATATTATTTATAGTAAATATACTTTAGTATAAATCAATGATTTCGATTACCGTATTCTCAAGGTCTTTTTTATTTTATTAACTTAACAAATGTTTTCCAAACAAAAGTGTATAAATATAATCTAATATGTATTTTGTTGATGCTCAAATGTAATGTTTAACTGAAAAATACGCCTGGAGGAATAAATAAATACATAATTTACTGTATTTTGATCTTTTTTGTTCCGTTTTTCTTGTTTACCTGACCTAGCTAATTTCATTACGTAATCGCTTTTTTCATATTATTTAGTGAGTTATAAATTATCTTTACTTATTACAACATTTTGGGATAGAGCTAGTTTATTATATTAATATTCTGGGGTCTGCAGATCCCAGTGGCCAATTTGAAGTTATCACCATATTAAATAACTTATCTGCTACGACAAGATTTGAGCACTACACCTGAGCTATCCACTATCTATTCTTGAGAATACTAAATCTGAATTTAATTAAATATTTTTTGTTCAGTTACTTTTATATTTATATCTTTGATCGTTGTTTATTTATAATGTTTTATTTCATTAATCCTAGATATCATATCTTATCATTAAATCTCTTATCTTAGCTTTAATAATAAGATAACGAATGTGAGGGTAGGTTGTCGTATCTTCACTCGTTTTATTTGAGTTTCTCTTTTTCCCCAAAAGAAAATAAGGATTAAAAAATGTTCATTATTTCCCAATATATCTCTATTTTATTGTTTATTGTACCAATAAACGGTTTTAGCCAATATACGAGTATCTCACTCTTTACTACTTAAACTTTTAAAAAATTCAAATAGTTGATGAATAGTTGCGTACTTTGATGCTCAACTTTATTTTAGACTTAGACGATGCTGTAGATCCCGTTGCCGAGTAACTGTTTTATTCAGGAACAGTTATCCTTCGTAACGGTTCTATCACTTTAATAATATAAGATGTAACGTAGAACTTAGCCTAGAAAACCTTGTAAAACTGTCCTTTATTAATATTGTTATTAGTGCTCTTATAGCTTATTAGTATCCTGCACCACAATCTTAACACTCCCCTCTATTTTTAATACCTAAATTAATTATTTATATTTATTTCTTCACACAGTTATTGTCTTATTTTTGTAAAGGGTAGAATAACATCTATACTGTACCAAGATAAAAATTAATTTTTGTTATAGCATCTAGCAGACAAACTATTTATTCTGTTATCGTGTATGACTGGAAACCCTGTGTTATCCACAGAACCTTTTGGGGTTCACTTAGCCACTACAAAGTAGTTATCCTGAAGCTTGTAGATCGAGAGTGATTTTGGCCAAATCATCTACCTGCAGCTGTTTTATTAATTTCATTATTCATCTCTTCTTAGGGTATAAGCACTATACTGTTTTGATGATATGATCTAATCCAAATCGTTCAAATAATGTGGTAATGGCATAAAAATTCAAATGAGGAGATTATTAGGCCGATTATTTGATACCTCTAACTTGACTGACTTTAGATATACTGATTATTTTTTTTTTTTTTTTTAGTTTCTCCTCGAATTTCACATTTTATGGGTAGATAGTCAAAAATAATCATATTGTTATTATTAGTTAGAGCGTTAAATCTAATATATAAAATTGTGTCACAGTGTTTGTAGCAAAACTCCCCCGAAACGACTTGACCTATTCTTATGAAATTTTGTGTCTATATTCAGTAGGTCTGAGAATAAGATGTAGATAATTTTTCATACCTCTAAGTGATACCTGTCGGCCATTACTATTGATTATGTGTAATTTCAATCCACCAATTATGGAATCTTACACGTTTGATCATAAAAAATATCACCGGGAATGTTATTGAAGCAGCAATGTTGACTGGAATCTTTAAAGGAGAAGTCGTCCTGTAGCCACGTATTCCAATGATACCATCAGAACCCATGATACCGTTCAAAATTAATTCAATTTGATATACGCTTGGCTTTTGCTATGACCATCAACAAGTCTCTAGGCCAGATAATGTCCATTTGCGATTTGGACATAGAACATCCATGTTTCTCCCATGGACAATTGCATGTTGCATGCTCACGTGTTAGTAATCTATTTGTATTAGCAAAGGACAGATTAGCAAAAATATATTGTGCATCGATTAGCGCTCAATTAAATTGAAATAAATAGTTATAATTTAAAAAATATTATTAGCCATAATTAAAAATCAACCATGATATACCTCATTCATTAATCTAATGTTTATATTTTATCAGTTAAGAATTTTTTATATTATTTATTTATTGTATACTATACTTAGATATAAGATGAATAAAATGTAAAATCATAAATCGTTTTAATTCATTTTTTCCATTCATTCATTGCTTCTTTAAAACTCAAATTTTAACGTAATATTTTTAAACAAAATTTATTGATCAAAATGTATTTATTACTACAATTTTACATTTTAACTAGCTTACCTGGCCACGCGTTGCTGTGGCTGTTGTAATAGTTTTTAAAAAATATTACGTTAAAATTTGAGTTTTAAAGGAACAATGAATGAATGGAAAAAATGAATTAAAAAGATTTAAGATTTTACATTTTATTCATCTTATATCTAAGTATAGTATACAATAAATAAATAATATAAAAAATTCTTAACTGATAAAATATAAACATTAGATTAATGAATGAGGTATATCATGGTTGATTTTTAATTATGGCTAATAATATTTTTTAAATTATAACTATTTATTTCAATTTAATTGAGCGCTAATCGATGCACAATATTTTTTTGCTAATCTGTCCTTTGCCAATACAAATAGATTAGACGGTTTACTAACACGTGAGCATGCAACATGCAATTGTCCATGGGAGAAACATGGATGTTCTATGTCCAAATCGCAAATGGACATTGTCTGGCCTAGAGACTTGTTGATGGTCATAGCAAAAGCCAAGCGTATATCAAATTGAAGTCTTTTGAACGGTATTATGGGTTCTGATGGTATCATTGGAATACGTGGCTACAGGACGACTTCTCCTTTAAATATTCCAGTAAACATTGCTGCTTCAATAACATTCCCGGTGATATTTTTGATGACCAAACGTGTAAGATTCCATAATTGGGGGATTCAAATGAATAATGAAATTAATTGTTATTATATGTTTGTTTTAAAAAGGTGTACTAGTTCAACTGCAGGTAGATGATTTGGCCAAAATCACTCTCGACCTACAAGCTTCAGGATACCTACTTTATAGTGGCTAAGTGAACCCCAAAAGGTTCTGTGGATAACACAGGGTACCCAGTCATACACGATAATAATTGGGCCAGAAGCAGTTGGATGGAGGGAGTCCAGATGGTCGGCAGGGGTCTCCAGGAAGATGATTGGGTGGATCGAGAGGTGTGGAGCTCTGCTTTGACAGGTTGAGGCAACCCATGTTGGAACGCCTATAATAATAATAAATAAAGAAAGTTGGTACAATAATTATCAGAGCGGGGTACCTCAGTGCGTTGAGTGCTGAATTGCTATACTGAATCACCCAGGTTAAAATTCGACTATATCAGATAAATCTTTTAAATTAACTATTAATATAACTGTCTCTATAAAGAGGGTACCTTTAAGCGGGAAGAAAAACCTGGTGGTTGACCGTCATCTCGGGCTAATCACCTCCCTACACAACCATTGCCCTACAACAGTCTCTACCCTGTACTGAACCCCATATTTTTTTTACAATATTTACCTATTACGCTTACCATTCAAATTATGCCAAATACTTGCTATTTTTGAATGACTGGTAATAAGTAAAGGTATATTTATTAATTATAACAAAAATGTGGGATATTAAGAGTTCCTAAAGAGAATTTCTAAAGTAATAAAAAAATATGAGTTTTTTTGTATAAGTATAAAATAAACAATTATACTTAGAATCAATGATTGTAGTTTAAACCAATTCATTTTTACTGTAACTGCAATTTTATTTAAAAAGGCATATTTCTGAGAAACTTGTAAAGCCTGTGCATGTGTGTACGGTTTGTTAAAAAAGAGAATCGACTTTCTTAATTATATCGTCAATCACGAACTCTAATATACATTGCAGAGATTATATTCGAAATTAGAATGGAAATTCGTTCGATAAATATAGTAACATATAGAACTCTTCTTCATTTGGCATTTCCTCCTCTAGGGAATGGTTCCTAAAGCAAAGTTAACAATACATATATTGTTGAAAATGTGATACGAGCTGTAGTACATTAGGGGTTGTAATATATTATAGTTATTACGAAAGGAGTTTCTAATTTTCCGCTACGTTGCGTCGAGATCAAAGAGGAGTCGACCTATAATTTCATTCCTGAAGTTACTTACGGCCGTAATATTCTCTTCCATCCCCCTTCGCGGTACCTCGCAAGTAAATTCATTTCTCAAAGAAACTTCACCCTTTGTTTCGGGGTAAAGGATGGATGGGAGTGACGTTCGGGTTCATTATACTGATGGTCATTGGAATAAGAAAACTCTATGAAAACGTTAATATCGTACTATTTCATCTTAACTGAATTGATATAGTATCTACACATAAACAATTCTGCTATCCGTTAAGAAACGAGTGAATTCACACTGTGGGATCTGGGAGACCTTCTTGGGCTCACCCGGTCTTAATTGTAGGAAAAACTTAGCGCTAATTTACTACTAAACAATAAACATTTTGCCCTATAGAAATACTAAAATATAACTTTTTTTACCTTTTTTTTTTAAGGTTGAAGATTTTATAAATATATATCTAACACGAAAAACCCTAGGAAGTGATAGAGATCGGATTAAAATGCATATACTTAAATTATTGTTTTAATCATGTATTTCTTTGCATATACTATTTAAGGAAACCTAAATGAAAATCCCATGGGAAATTTATGGTATACAGGAAAAAGTTTGGTGATGGTCGGAAAAAGAAAATTTTGATAAATAAAATATTAATAACTATTTTATTCAATTTGTTTTAAATTAGGATAATGTATTATAAGTGAACTGATAGAGGATAGAGATGACAGAAATGGAGATGGGGCAATTGCAATTAAGGACACTAGCGAATGTCCATCGGCTGTCAACAACTATCTTCAATCTCGTGTCCACTCTGTCTCTGAATCCTCCCAATCGTCTTTTTGTTTAAACTGTAGCCTGTCCTATTGTCAATTTTAACGTCAAAAATATGCAATAAAGCTATTAGTCAAATTAATGACAGCTAATTACATTCTAAGTTGATTTTTTTTTTTTGGAATCACGAATTGAGGCGTGGAAATGCAAGGGGATAAAGCGATATTTAATCATTTTAATTTTTTTAATGTTTTTTCACAAATTTAGTATCCTCTATGCGTGGTACATGGTTTACCATTCAAAACATACTAAAGGCTACCATATTACTAACATAGTAATACCATATTACCATATTAATATCATAATACTAAAATATTATTGACTTCGCCCATATGTTTAAATAGTAAATTTATTTTTCTAATAATATTTAAACATTTTCTAGATTCATATGAATAATGTATATAAAAGAAAATTTTAATACTATAACCAACAAAGAGTCTTTGTTGCTAGTGACAGTACTATTTCTAAACCAGCGGTTGTTCAGGGAGTGATTCGCCCGAGTTCACGCTTAATCCCCAGGTTTTCCCTCAAATTAAGAGTACTCACTTTAGGTTGAGTGAGCCCCAAGAGGGTCTGCATTATGTTTACAGTGTAAAGAATTTATCTGTCAGCCGGTATTTTTTAAAAAAGAATAAGTAAATATTTATTGACTTGCTAAATGTCTTTTGGCACATATTTTATTTGTGATTTTTCGAAAACCTACCCTAATGGATGGAGAAACCTCCCATTGAAGGCACTCCTAACATGGCTCATCTCACTGTAGTAGATCCCTGGTCCAGAGATGTTTCAGTCTCCTAGTCGGATTCTGTACTAATTTGTAGGTCAGTAATGATTGTACCAGTAAGTTTGGATATCCAGCAAGTGAGAGATGAAATTTTTTGTAGTTTTTCTTGCTTGTGTTAGTCACGAGTGCTATCCCCAGGTCTTTGTGTAATGACTTGTTGGTATGTTAAATGGACAAAGAGTAATAGCCGGTATTTAATTAATTTCTTAACACATTTCGCCTGAATGTAGGTAACGGAATGTTAAAAATGGATTTTCGGCCACTTCAAAACTAAACTAAACTGAAACTATTCACACTTCTCGAGGATACATGACAATAAAATAATTTAATAAGTTTGTCTCATTATCCTTGCCAGGATCTTCAGGATTAGTGATTCTTCATTTCCGAAGACATGGTATTGTGCTATGGGTGCTATGACAAATATGACTTGATCATTGAAACAAGCATATGACTCCTGGCAGGATCAACTGGGGAGTTTCGTATATTTTGCAAACGAAATTTAAAAAAATTGTTTAAAAATCTAAAACACGCGCTTTTGGAACTAGAAAATTAATATTAGTTTTAAAAAAACTAAATAGCGCGCGTTGTAAAAAATAAATATTAGCTTAAAAACATATTAAACGCTTAAATAGAAAATGTAACTAAAAAAAAAGAGCATAATTTTCAATAAGTTTAGTGCGAATAGAGTGATGGAAAGAGAATTCTTTTAAGATCTACTATCATAATGACTCTACTTTTACCAATATCAGTCAATTAAATAATTAAAACAGTTAACTTCGAGCATCCAAAATTTTTTTACGATAAAATAATTTATTTTTTAGTTCATAACTACTGTAGTTTAAACGTATTGATAATTATTTTCTACATTTTTAGTTTTGTTTTCTATTTAAACGTATTTTTTAGCTTTTTAAACTATTATTTATTTTACATAATTCTTTACTGTTAAAAATATGTATTATATATTTAAATATATCCGATGATATATTAACGGCGTACTCTGTATTAATGAGGATTAGAACGAGGAGGTTGGAGTGCCGTATTGCGGGATGTGCCCAATTCCTTCTGGTCCAAGCTACAGCCGCAATACAACCCTACGACCCACATCACAGCTTGCTACCTCATCTCTTTCACGGTTATTGTTCTAGCTAAACTAGCTATTATTTGGGCTAGAACTGTATACCCGTGGTTATTAAAACATATATATGTCATTACGTATTATACTATTGAACAATTAATTTTCTAATATTAGAAAAAAAAAATTACATAGACAGTCGTGAGGATAGTTGACAGAAGTAAAAACTCAAAACTTTGGAATAACTGTGTTCTTCTTCGAATTTCCTAATCAATTATAGTCTGAGATATAATGGGTTGCACAAGCTCAATAAAAAATATCAATAATTTAATTGGAATAATAATTAGTATATATATATATTGTATTTGTATATGCAAATATTTTATTTTCATCTCTAGTATTATTATCATCGTTAAGTTCAACAATGCTTAGGTCATTTGCACTTTCAGTCATTTCATATAACAAGACACTTAATTATAACAAATCAAATATTTTTGGGGAAACGAAAAATTCAACCAGCTATCGATCTTTTGAGTTATTATGTGTATCAATACAAAGGCGTAGTTCATCAGTTTGATATCGATTTAAAAAATGTCTTAAATTCAGAAAAGCCATATAATTTGTTTAATGTTTGGATTGGACGGGTAATAAAAAAAAAACGAAATTCCATTTTGATTCTGACTACGAGTTCATTAATGTAGCTAACACCATAGCTAGTTAAAAATAATTGAATTGTCTATAGGAGTCACCACGGACTATTATGTTTGAAAATTAATAAGTTAATCTGTTTTGGATTTTTGTAAGTTTTTTCAAAATTTCTCTACGCGGAATAATGTTTTAAAAAATATTTTAAATATGCTAATTTTACTCTAAAAGGCAAACAAAAATACGAAAACCGGTGGAAAAATAGAGGATAGAAAGTTTTCGTAAAAACCTAAATTAAAATGAAGCAGTGTAATTTGGAAATTATAAAACAAATACTTGTAAAAATATGTTTATTTCAACTCGTGATATTGTCATATCGATAATGAACTTTGATAATCGAAAATTGATTTATTTTCCAATAAATGATTTAATAAAGTTTCTTTTTTCTGTTTCTTTGAAAAGTTTAAGTCATTATTAATTTAATTATAAATTACTAACTCTTTAATTTAAATTTTATTATGTAGGCGGAGCGGAGTGTAGCCTGATGAACTGTAGGTACCAGGTTCGAATCAGGCTGTCATAAATCACGGTCAAAGATGGACCATGCAGACTCTCCCGGGCTCGCCCAGCCTCTATAATGTGGGTACCCATTAATTAAGGTAAAACCTCGCGGTCAAGTGTGATATCGGCCTAATCACATCCTGCACAACTTTTTTTTACTTGTGTGGTACCAAGGCTTATGAATTATTTTAAATATCGGCATATGTTAGTTCCTATTTCATAATTTTATCGTACTGATCATATCTGTTTGTTAACATATTTTATTAATTTACTCGTTACTACCACTGTTGATTTTATTTTCTGATCAGATCTCTTGTACCTAAATATTTAATAAATGAATATTCATTTATGCCCAGATAAAACATATATTCTTCTAATTACAAGGGTACAGAGCAGTGGCGTTATTATTAAATGCAATAAGCAGTATATATTAATAAAATATATCAATAAACTGATTAAAATTAAACCTTGTAAAAGAACTTTGGAGATGAACGAATCCAATATTTCAAGAATAAAAGAAACAGCCTTGTAAAAGGTCGATTTTATTGTTCCTTCTTCTTTAATAGTTTTAATAATAGACTTAAAATTATGTCAACAGCATTGAGGTCTGATTATTATATTGATTCTTAATAGATGAATATATAAAATATCGTTAAACTAATTATCGCTAATTATATTGTTTATAATTAAAAACCGAACATTTAGGAACGAATTTACTCCATTTCGACCAATCGACTATAGGATGCTATGTTTTCCTTGGAACTGAGAAAGTCAGAGGATATCCCTGTTGTAAATATAAGTCCTACTGGACACGAATTGAAACCGCGCCAAAATCTTTCTTGTTCTGGTTCCAGCTGCAGGCAAATACTAACGTAGATTATAAATCTTCTAGCTTTGCCTGAGCCTAAAATCTGTGTTTGCGCCATTTTTATTGGCTTTGATGAACGTATTTTCATTAATTTATTGTCTAAGTAACAAAATAAATTACTCCCAAAATGTTTTGACGATTGTTGACATTCATTATGATTATGAGTTAAGCGATCACACAGACATTCAGAATATAGTTTTCCAAGCATCTATCCAGAACTGAAGATCGTTTTTCAGCTATAAATTAAAGTTATTATTTTATTGTTTTTAAACAATATTAAAAACAAATATATCGCTCATAAAGTTAGTCAAGTAAAACAATCTTTTATTATGTCATTCCGAGGAATGTGCAGGGAGAATGTGGAGGTGTTTCTGCCAGGTTTACATTCAATCGCTAGGTTCTTCTCCAACTTTAGAGAGGCTGGATCCACCTTCAAGAGTCTCCAGAATTTCCAGAGTCGACCTGCACTGATACCCAAATATATTATTTATTCTCAACCGGTTTCTAACTTGGCACCTGTAAATGAGTAAGCCAGTGCCCTATACACCATACTACTTCGTCCCGAATTTTAATCGCATTTGTAATTCTCTTTTTCCTTGGAGTTTTAAGTAGATCTGATCTGTTTACTCTTCAAAAGTATTTTCTATATTATTATTAATATTAAACTAAAAGCTATTATTAGTATTATTGCCGTACTTATAAAATTAATTTATGTTTGAGATTCATATGGCATGATGTTATTCTTAAGGATCTTTTAAATATTACAAATCTTAACAAAGGTCGAACATTTTTTTAAATTTCATATTTTAAAAATATTCTCGAAAAAAATTCGATTATTTTCTTTATACCATTGCACAATCAAATGTTTCTTTTTTAAAATATCCTTTTGCCTTAATATTTACTCTAATGTGCAACATTCCTTAAATACCGAAATCTCAAATGTTTTATTTTATATTCGAATTAATGTAATTGTTTCTATCAATAAAAATGAATAAATATAGTTTTTTTAATAAATGCTATCCCTACATAAGAATTAAATAAATTTACAGAAATAAGGAAGAAATAGAGATACCTATCCAGGTATACAAATTTTTAATTTATTTATTTATTTAATTTTCATTTATGTGGAAGTCCTGTTTTGATAGTCCTGGTGTAATCAAAGAAGACACTACAAACAAACAAACAAACAACATACAAAACATAATAAAACCATTTTTTGTTAAATATTTAATAACAGTAATAAGACATATTTTTCTCCTTCATCAGGATCGTAGAAATTACTTATTTCGGAATATGATAAATCCAACTATGTAGACCCATTTAATTTATATACCTTTTTCTCTCGAACTAGGTTATTTATTTTAAAAATAAATGTTTATTATTCTATAAATAATATTTATTACGCGGATTTTGCCTTTATTGAGACCATTACATAATGCAGCCTCCATTCATTCACAGATATAAGATGTATTTTTAAAACGGAAATATATTATTAGAATAAATTACAGTTCTCAAGTTGCAGTGCCAGAAGGCAGTCCCCCAGCTGGTTGGCTATGAGTAATGTTATGGTCCGCATCGCCATTAATCTTATGGTTTTTCAACTCGGCACACCGAAATCCGTACCACTTATATCCTCATGTCTAGAGAATAATCTTCATTAAATGTCTCATTACTGCCTATAATAGAGATATAATGTTTTGAATTCAATATTGATATTTTTCATTTCTCTATATCCTGTTTTAAATATAGCAATATTTTAATCAGGATACAGATAAGTGCAATAAGTTAAAATCAAACATGTTTCCAGCTTTTACAAATTATCTAAAGGTTAATAAAATAATTTCAATTCCATCATTACAATAAGGATTTTTCGCTATACCGATTCCCAAATTTTAATTTATTATTTTAAGTCACATAGAACTTCCAAATACTACTATTTATTTAAACATTAGTAGTTCAAAATTGTTATCACTGATTATTTTCTGTAAATGAATCACAATTCTGCCAGAATATTTTTTGTTGAATTTCGACATTAAGGCGAGAGGCCTCGTATACACCATCGAAAATAATCAATATTTCAAGCAATGTAAAGTTAAAAATAAATATGCTAATTTAAATTCAATATATTAAGCTATTTATTTCGTGACCATATAAATTGACCATAACTTGAAATGTAGATAAATGGAAGCCGGGTATAAATAGAAAAACTGCGAGTTTCTGCTTTTAATCTGAAGTTACTCATTTTTTCCCCAACTAACAAGATAATTAAACTTACACATATATATCGTAAACATCAAATATTTCTTCATAATTGCATTCAATTAGACCCCACGTGCCTGTGCCGTGTGCTTAATGCGTGTGCGGTATATATATATATAAAATGGTAAATGTAGCAGTTTATTATTAATTGTGAGATATAAAGTTTAAATTGTGTGTTATCTGGACTTTATTAGTTGATAAATATATTTTTTTAATAATACTTTTAATTTCAATCAGGCCCTTTCGTCATAAATTCAGTATTTTTTCTAAGTTATATTTTCTTTTACTAAAATTAACAGAATAGTATTAAGTTTTAAAAACTTTATTTAAATTAGATGTTTTCGCTATAAAAAAAATTCTTGTTTGTTGGACTTGGCGTTTATCATTTCATAGCTTCCTTTTCAGGTCATATTCGCTTCATCTTCTCACTCATGTCTTAGCTTCGCTCATATGCCCATATTTTCCCTTTTTTCTCTTCTTTCCCTCTACATGTGCCTAAATTTATTTTCAGAATATTTCTCTGTTCTGGGATTTTTTTTTCCAGCAAGCCTTTTTTTACGTTCTTTCATCTGACTGGTGTAACCTGATGTTTCCTAGTTCCATCACTTTGTCGAATATTTGTTTGTTCTCGAAAACTTTTTATCTCCTTTTCCTTATTGCTATTTCCTAGTTCTCAGTTCCCATTTACAGTTCTGTATTTATTTATTTTTTTACAGAAATTCTAATCCTACTTATCTAGGTCGGTGCATGCGTCTTGGACTTTTTTTCCCATTTTACCAATTCCTACCTAGTAACTAGTAAGCATAATTGTTCCTGACCCGCATAGTATCAATGCTTCATAGAGAATGATTTTAGCCTTTTTCGAAAGATTATTTTTATCGTAGGTATCCTTTGTCAGATGTTCCAATTTCTTCAATTTTACTTCCCTACTTTTGGTCGCCTGGGTGCCCCTTCCTAAATAATTTAGGTTTTCCTCTGGTTACTTAAACTGTTTGACAGTTTTGATTTGATTGTCCCTTTTAATGTTCTCTTTTGTTCTTGTTAATGATCATCGTATCGGTTATTTAAAAACATGGCTCTAGTTCCGCTTTTTCTGCTGTTATATATTTACCAATATATAAAACATTTATTAATATTATTATTCAATCCATCAATCAGCAAGTATTTCTTCTGGTTTCGACAGTGACGTCAAAATCGTTGCCAACATTTCGCTAGACATTCTGGCTGCTTCCTCAGGATATTTTACTTATTATATTTTATTTTAAACTCTTAATCTGAGACATGAAATGTCCTTCTATACTTCAGTATTTATACCTGTTGGGGTCAGGGGGTGGGGCCTATTCTTCCAGTGATGTGATTGGCTGCTTTCTAATTGGCTAGGCCTCGGCTAGCTGGTTTCTGATGTATTTATCTTCTCTCTCAGGTATTTTTTTTTCTTATTCACCACTCTTATGTTGAAATTTTCGGGAATATTTCTTTTTGCCATGTTATTGCATATTTATGATTAATTTGGCTTGGCTACTTCATTAGCCGGATTTATAAAACATATACCGGCAACCGATTATTGATGATTTACGGTATTCTCGGCAAATATCTATTGATTTAATATTGCACAAGCTTTGGATTTAGCATACCTGATTTCCTCTAGCGTATGTGAAATATATAATATATATGTGTATAATGTTATATATTCATAAAATAAAGTTCATACCAAGACTCAGTACCTTCTTCTTTGTCTAGAAGGAAGCTGGTAATATTAATATTAAAAACATTATAATAAATATATAACACTAATGTTGAAATTTGAGATGATTATTACTTATTAAGCGGTTAGAAAATTTAGAGAGCAAAATATTTGGAGTGTCCAGTCAACCTACTTCAAACGATGATTGGCTATTTGGTTTTCATTACTTCAGAAATGTTATTATTTTTTTTAAATATTGATTATTTACTTAATACAAATATTTATTATTATTTTTTTCGAAGGGGAGGACTAATGGAGATACTTCTTAACTTAATGAATATTTTTCTAATTTCGTAAATGTTTTCAAAGCCACTGTCTGTATTATTAAGTGAGAAAGGGATTTGAACTTTTGCCAAAGAGCTCTTTGTTTGGTTTTTTTTGTGTATATCAAAATATATCTCTACTCAAGACTTCTTCCGTTTTCCCTGCCCTTGGTGTCAAAACTGAAACTGCTTGGAAAGAGGTTCGATTTCTTTGTTTTTTGAAGATTTATTTCGCCTGATTTTGTGGTGTGTAGAAAAAAATGAGTTATAGCGCCTGCCAATCAATTTTATTTTTAAAAATCAGAGTGCCTGTTCCAGTCTGGAAAGGTCTCCATTAATTATCCTAAAAGGCCTGAAGGGAATCTATATTCTATCTGCTGGACCTATTTTTAGTAAAGTTTAAACACCTTGAGAAACGCTTAACTTCGAATCCTCATAATGGACTGAAACGACAAGAAACAGCTCGCCGTTTCAGGCTACTATAGCGTTTACTAAACAAACCCTCTAAGCTCCCAATTAATTAAAAAAGATACATATATGTGACGATCATTAGACCCATCTGGACTTACGGAACAGAGCTTTGGGGCTCCACTAAACCATCACATTTCTCTCGTATTCAATCATTACAATCCAAAATCCTTCGTAAAATCCTCGATGTTCCTTACTTTGTTACGAACAAAGTAATCCATAATGATCTTAATGTCCCGTTTGTTGCTTATTTGGCCCGAATCCGATATCAATCTTTTCAGGACAAACTTAATTTCCTCTCAAACCCACTAGTTTCAAACCACGCAACCTCTTCAATTCCTGATAACCTTCCGAGGCGTATCAAAAGAAGATGGCCTCGTGACCTATTAAGTTGAACTTTTTATTTGAGTCCTACCACTGGGTACTTGCCTTTATCTCAGGAAATGATTTATCTTTCATTATATTTACTTGATGTATTCAGTATACAGTTGCAAATTTCAATAAATACATTTTTTTTTAAATAATAAAGTTTAATATTCAATTTGAATAATAAAATTATAAGTGTATAGTAAAAGCTGTGGAATATCCCTTCACAGTTAAAGCCACTGATCATCCCACGATGATTCTCGAAACTTGAAAATAGCATCCACCTTTTCATTTCAATTTTGTGGCTGATTATAAAAACTGGTTTCAGGGGAGCACATTTAGAAAAATGAGGGTTTTGGAATCATCGTGTAAAACATTTAAAAAACATATAAAAACTGCAGATCTTTTTTCAAAATTCTTTGCAATTTTTAAATTAAAAAAACCAAACTTGATTTCGTTTTAAATAATTAATTTGGGTCCAATTTTCTCTCCCATCTTTTTCTTCTTTATAAACTTTTATTATATTCCGATTTATGTTCTATTATTTATTACATAAATGTTTTTAATATTAATCTTGGAAAATGTAGGCAGCGCAGTAATTCACCATGCAGAGGCTGTGGCTGATAAATAATGTGATCTGTTAAAAGCCAGAGATGGAACCTGTGGGATCTGCAGAACCTAGTGGGGCTCATCCTGCATTAGTAAAGTGGGTACCCTTAATTGGGGTGAAAACCTGAAGGTTGATCGTGATGTCGGACAAATCTCCTCCCATCACAATAATAGTCTCTACCAAGTAATGGCCCCAACACTCTTCATGGGCTGTAGTGGCATAGTTTTTTCTTATCATAATTTCATATTTTAAAAAAATGCAAGATTAATTTGATTCTATTATACAACAGTATTTGTTAGCATCTATTGATATTATTAGGTAACGAAGTTTTTTTTAAATTGTTAATTTCTTATACTTTGAAGCTCAGTGATGAAGCCATCTCATTATCCGATAACTTCCATCAGAGGGACATTAGCCACGTTATGCGTTACTTCTTTCAACCTGAATATGCCCTTTTTATGTGTGACTTAAAAGCAAGGCTTAGTTTAGGGAGCAAAAAGAGCACTCCCGCTAGGGGATTCAGAATTCAGAGGGCGGCTAATTTCGAACTAAATTAAGAAAATGTTATTTTTTTCTGTGTGTTTTTTTTATTTATTAACTTCGTCAATAAATTTAATCATCGTCACAATCCATCCTCTTTACCGCTCACACAATGTGGGGTTTCCTTCTGTACAGCCCTGACCACACCGTACGATCCTCTACATTTCTCTCCTTCCATTCTACTGCAGGCTTCTCTTTGCGAAGCTTTCCCTAACACCATCTTCCCAAGTATGTCGGGGTTTTCCTCTGGACCTTCTTCCTTCAATGTTAGCCTCGTATGTCATCTTGGCCAGCCTCTTGTTTTCCATTCTTAAAACATGTCCAAACCACCTTAGACTATTTTCTTCAATGGCTTTTTCTGCAGGCTCCACTCCGAGGATTGATGTAATAATCGAGTTGTGGATTCGGTCTCGTCTTGTTTTCCCCTCTATCTTCCTAAGGACTCTCATTTTTGAAGCCTGGATTCTACTTTTATGTATGGTGGTTAATGCTCAAGATTCTGAAGAATATGTTAATATGGGGAGAAAAGTAGATTTATATACCCTCAACTTTGTGTCCTTGGATTCTTCTCTTTTATTCAGGAACCTTTTATTGAGTGCATGGAACAATTTACCAGCTGAGTTAACCCTCTCTAGGATTCCACTCTCATCAAGGTGTGCTCCCAGATATTTAAAGCTTCTCACCTGTTAATAAATAATAAAAAATAAAATTATCAATAAAATTAATAAAGGTTAAAATACTATTGTCAATTATTATGAATAGGACATAAAGAAGGGCAGCAAAATCATACTTGTGCCAATATCCTATTTACGACCCTTCTTATAAGTTTCTTCCTTCACTATAACCCATAAATGGTTTCATTACATGTTAAAGACAATACTCTTTCCAGAATAACGGTTGTTCAAGGAGGTGATTTGTCCCGAAACCACGCTCAACAGTTAGCCCCCCTTAAACCAAGGCTACCCAATTTTTAGAGGTTTGTTAAGTCAAAAAGTGATCAATTTAAGGAATTCTGATCTGATTTTTGGATTTTATAGTTTTCTAGTCTGGCTATTTCGGTTGTTCCAATCTAGTTTAGTCATTCCACCCACTCTTTATGCTCAGTGTAGAGTATTCTAGACTACTTACTTAATAACCGCATTAAACTTAAGGGGAGAAGTAATGAAGGTTACCTTACGACACGATATCGTCATGCTAACGATAAGGACTACTTAAGGACACGATATCGTCACCTTAACACAATTAACACCGCCGACTGGAGAGAGCTCTCATCCAATATTCAGTCCCTAAGTGTTCTCCATGAACAGCTGTGCGCTCCAACAACTAGTCGCGTGACGGCCTAGCAAACTGTTGTTTAGAAAAATATTGCGAGGTCCTGCGCGGAGATCTATTCATAGGACTAGATTGTATAAATAGCTCCTCTTCTCGTTCCAATTTATGATGTTTTGTCGAGATCTCACCTACCCGGTGAGGTGTAAACCATCTTTCATAATATAACACAACTTATATTTTAGCACAGTCTAAACGAATCCTATTTCTGTGTTCTCGTCAGTTTTAACTTTTTTTTTTTATTTCAAAACTTTTTTTTTACAGCTATCGAATTATTTATAGGTACCTGAAAAGTCCGGTTCTGCTAGGGTTTTATACTAACGGAAAGGACTTATTAAAAAGATGGAGTATAGTCAATCAGTGATGAATTACAATTATCTTTAATTCTTGCTACGAGTTTGCTTCATAATATCAACTGTAAAAATAATAAACAAAATACTAGGTGTTTCAGGGTCATGTAGCCAAACTGAAAATTTAAACTTAGGACCTCAAAACTAAAAGAAAAATTTCCTTAGGTATGTCCGAAACAGTTTGTTCACTTAGGAGATATTCACAGCTAAAGATTTTCATTGTTATGAACTATTTAACCATAGTAAATAAATAAAACTTATTTTATTTGTTCCAACTACTTTATTCGTTAAATGTCAATATTAACATTCAAATTAAATGTTGTTGAAAGTTATTTCCTTGAGCATTAAGACAGTATTTTTTTCTTGCTCGAGATCCTTAGTTCAATTTTGAGTTTGGCTGCTTATGCCTGATTCATCAAGATTACTATTCATCAACATAACTAATACAAATACGAGAAAATACCGGAGATTTGTCCTTCCTTAGAAAACAGTTAAAAGACATTCTTCTTATCCAGGATTCCGCGAGGAGGCTACATCGCTAAGCGACTAATGAAGTAACTATGTGCTAGTAACTACTGAAGAGCCCATTCCCACTTTGGCTAGAAAGCATAGTAACCTAAAGTAATATCCCGTTTTTTGTTTGCCTTAAATGGAGTTTGAAAATACATTAAAGATACAAAGTCCTAATACAAGTTGGTTCCGATCGAACAAAGTAGACATTGAACTCGACGAGTTTTGCAGGTATCCTATGATGACAAAACCCATGGAGAACCTCGTATTAAACATTTAAAAGGGTTAGATTCCAACCTAATCTAACCTACAACTCTTTCCTACTACGTTCTTTCTCTTACCTGGAAGTTCCTATGAGGATATTAAAAAGAGAAGGTAAAGAATATGTTATATGTCATACTCTACACATGATGTTACCTATCGTGGATCCATAAATCGGTGACAATCTAGTTGTGTGTATATAAAACCGAATTGGGTTAGGGAAAGAATATCGATACATCGGAATAATGTAAATGTTATCGAAATATGATTGAAGCGTTGCAGAGAGGTTTGGCGGCGCTACGTGGACCGAGTACCAACTAGAATATTTAAGGGCCAACTGAAAAGTGGCACAACGCGTTGAGGTAGAACGCCACCAGCCAGTTAATACAGTTTTTTTCGCCATTGAATCGAGTGAGTTTACTAGTGCGTTCTGCATTTAGGGATAAAATAAAAGTTAAAATTTCGATGTATGATTGCATAAGTGACAAACTGAAACTGTTACCCCGTTCAGTATTTCCATATACCATATATCTCGAGCAATATTCAATACTGTTATTACACCGGTACTGACATAATGCCAGATTGTAGATCAATAAAAAAATCATTATTTTTTACTAAACCCTATGTTTTCTGGTGGGCATAATGAACCACTACTGAATGCCAAGACTAGTAATTTATACTTATAAACAATTGAGAATAATTTGATTCCATTAGAATTATTGAAAAGTTCACCACCCCGTTTTTAATTCATTTTATAAATATTATTAAACTTTTTTCATAGGTTAAAAATATTAATTATTGTTGATCTTCTCTATTCTCCCGACCCATTAATACAGCCTGAGATATCAATATTATTCTGAACTAAATTATTACGTACAAATAATATAATTTTAAACAATTAATAATTATTTTAATAATATTTTTAAATAATTAACTAAATTTCTAGCTACGATAATCAAACGGTTCTTAATTGGGTAAAAACAATATTACTTCAGAACATTGCAGGGTTTTTACAGTTCTATCAATCGATAAGAGAATGACTTTGCTATCAATATTGTACAGAAAATAACTAATTCAACATAAATTGCTGAGTTATAGAGATATAATTCAGAAATTGCAAAAAATTGAGATCTTTCACATTTCTTTGGTCTTTAGTCAAGCCATTTTTGTCAAACATGACACTTTAACGCCTAATATATCATGATCTTGATCAGGTTTTGTACTTGAAGTCTCGGGAGAATAAATTTGCTTGACTAAATTATTAACATAATTTGAAAAAATCAATTTTTGATATTTTTGAGTTATCCACTTATGATCCTGTACGATTCATATTGACTATTAATACTTTATTTTGAATCGTTGCACATTTCCCTCTTAGATTTTAGTTGTTTTTTTTAATTTCATTTAATAACTTTGTATGCTGATGTGGCTAATCAAATGATGCTACAATGGGAGTCCTAAATTTTCCCTATCTAGGTATAATTCGGATAGGTATCTTCAACGAGTATCTGACATCGTACAGGTACGAGATTCCATTTTACGTCCCTTTTATATCATAACCAAGGATTTTTTACTGCCTTTTGAAAATTCCAGGGAACCTACCGGGTTACTAACCTTCGACCTTGTGCTTAGAATGTTGTTAATTCTTTTTGTTTTGAAGTCTGTGGAAGACATAACGAGTTTTCCCACGATTCAGTAGTTTCTGATTCCCCAATGTGGCGGCCTGACTAATACACAAGATGAGGGGAAGATGCGGCTGAGGGAAAGTAGAATTGGCGCCATAATCAGATTAACAATTCAATTAGCCGCGAGAGGGCACTGCCTTTGTCACTCCCAGTCACGCTACGCCAAACTTCTGCTGCGTAGTCATCTTCCTCTCAAATCGTCTTCTTTCTCCTCTTCTTATGCCTGGTTGTGTTCTTCATAGTTTTATCTTCATCAAGCGATCGCCTTCTTTATGGTCAATATACTTCTTCATCTCATTTTTACTAACTGACGGAAGGGTTGTAATTCACCGGGTAGAGTTGAAGGTCTTGATTTCGAAACCAGCTCTGTAAGATAAGTCATATAATGTTCTAACAACAATAGTTCAACACTTTGGGATCTGCAGCTCCTCGCTGGGTTCACCTAGTCTCTGTTTAGTAGTTATCTTAATTAGTGGTTGAATGTGATCTCCTCAGAACGTTAGGCTTCACTGTTTCTAAGCATGTTTCTGACACAAGATCCTTAATAGGCTATAATGTTAGTTCTTTTTTTATTCAACATCAAGTGGCAATTATGATGTCAAATAAATACTATAATCATTCTGACATGTAAGGTTGTTATCTGTTGCCTTTGATTCATTCGATGTCAATCATCTTTTGAAATTGAACGAATTATGTCGGAATTAAGTAAATAATATTCTCGCTTAGATTTTAAACTAATAATAGATGATAGAAATTAGAGTATAGGCTACTTCAACTCTTACTAGATAAATGTTCTATGCTCTTAATTAATTACAAAAAAACTCACATACATCATAAAACCCATTTGGATTTACGAGCTAGAGCTTTGGGACTTACACTGAGCCATCGAATTCCTCTTGTGTCCAATCCTTACAATCCAAAGTCCTCAATGCTCCTTACTTTTTTACGAATAAAGTAATCCATAACGACCTTAATGCCTCATTTTTTGCTGATTTGATCCAAGATCAATCCTTTTATGACAACATTATTCCCTGCCAAACCCGCTACTTTCAAATCTAGCTGCCTCTTCAATTTGCTCATATTTATGCTTGCCTTTATTTCATGCGATTATTTTATAAGTTCAGTTTTAGTGCTAAACTGATATTCCCATGCATAATAGTTTATTTGGTTTGTAATCTCCCTGAACCATTTTCTCATCTTTTTTAATTTATTCAATTCATTCGTCCTATTCCTTTTTTTTTTTAATTAAATGAAAATTAGAAAAAACTTAGGCTCAGATAGAAGCTTTACTGTTAGATCTACCTCACCACACAGGACATTTGGAATGCCTTCATTTCGACTGGACTGTAGTTGACAAGTCTCTAGGAAGGCCTGCAACTCCGATGTGCTAAGGTCATCTTAAGGGAGAATTGCTGGCCTAAATGCCTGCAGTTGAAACCAATATCGCTTATCTGCTAATGATGGAAATATTGTAGTTGCTTCCTTTTACCTGGAAATATAGAACAATGCTTAATAAATACTTGCATCACATCAATATTGTATTATTAGCATACCTAATCATATATGATATAGATGAGATGAAACAACAACAGCAACACTGGCTCTACAACCCAGCACGGGTCCTGGCCGCATCAAGGCGTTGCCTCCATTCTTCTCTGTCCTGTGCCAAGGTACTCCAAGTTCTGGATCCAATGCAGGCAGCATCACTTTCGACTTCATCCGCCCATCTAATTCGTGGACGCAGCGTTTTCTTTTTCCGAACCCAAACAGCATTCTTTTCAGGGTAGCGTCGTCCTCGATTCTGGGCGCATGTCCAGCCCATCTCAGTCTTGCTATTCTTATGTGTTTCACCACGTCAGGCACCTGATGCATCAGATACAGCTCTGAATTTTGTCTGAGTCTTAATTGCTCGCCAACTCTTACAGCTCCAAACACCTTCAAAGGGCGTAATAACCTAGATGTTGATCGCCCGTAGAAAAAACATAATCTAATCTAATCTCCAAACATCTTTCTCAATATTTTTCTTTCGAAGAGCAGTAAATGTTGGCATCTACCCTGGACAGAGGCCAGGTTTCCGATCCATAAGTTAAAACAGGCCTGATAATTGTTTGGACAGCATGACCTTGGCTCTTCTTGATATCAGACGACTTCGTAAAGTTTTCGCCATTCCAAAATAACATCTATTATTAGCGGCCAAAATTCTTCTTTGAACTTCTGGGTTGGTTGAGCTATCTGCTTTGTCCAGAGAACCGAGGTAGACAAAACTGTCGACGCTTTCGAATGTGTAGGAGCCAAACGTGATAGTGGGATCCGATCGCCTTGAAGGGTTAGCCACCATATACTTAGTCTTTACTTGGTTTACCTGAAGACCTATACGCCGTCCAGCATTTTTCAAAGCAAGAAAAGCCTGTTGTAGATCACTTGTTGATCTTTCCACTATGTATATGTCCAATAGATGAAACGTCTGACTAAATTTGAATAACCGGACTACCTTTCAGGGAAACCAGTTTCTCGAATTAAGAGATATCCTAATATATAAGGATGAAAATAAGTTTTTGACAACCTAGTGTTTCTTCAATAGTTTAGTTTTTTTTGTTCTCTAAATCTATTTTATCAATTGAGGCGTTCAGAATCAAAAAGGTAGAACGCTAAATATCGAAAATCGACTTTTCGCTTGTTAAGTTAAGCAAAATATCAGATTCAGAACCGAACTAAAACCATGAGAAATGAGGCGGCAATAAGTCGTGTTAGACAAAATTGCTTCACCAAACAAGAGAAAAATTCGTTTTTTTGAAATTCAGAGCTTCGGAGGTTTTGATCCGGAACACCTCAATACTTTATACAATAAGGTAATTAAGTGTATGCTATTTTTTTTTTTTTATCTTAATATACCCTTTCGTAACAATTGCTAGTTGTATATATAGTTTGTAAGAAATTTTATGTAGTAGATGTAATAGAAATTAAATTTTGGAGAGAAAAAAGTAATTATCTTTATTTGCCATTGCCATCTGCCATTTATGAATTAAAAATTAATGGTATAATATTATTATATTCATTTTTTTATTTAAATAAATGATTGTAACTATGTTGAATAATGTTAGTTGACCTTCTTCAGAGCTTGGAAAGTAGGTCACAGGTATGTAAGTGAACCTGAAAGTTCAATCCTTGCCGCAAACCCTGAAGAAGGCCTCCAATGTGGGTCAAATCGTCCGTTTCTTATAAATAGTTCATCATTATTTAAGCAATTATTTCTTTGACCTCCACGCCGACCATTTTCTTCCCCAATCATGCCTATGAATCATATATTATAATTTTGCTATATTGACATTTATATGTTTACAATATTAACACGCCTTGTCCCTGCGTAGGATGCCGCGTAACCTGAGCAGTTCGCCGCTGATGCGGCCCCTGGTGGTGCTGGCACTGCCGGGGATGTACCTCTTCTACAAGTACAACCAGTACAAGAGGCAGCAGCAGGAGCAGAACAGGAGGAGGGTCACCGAGAGGGAACTGGCGCACCTCAATCACAAAATTGTAAGTCATCTTACTTCACTATGTAGGAGTATACTCCTGTGGTACATGTTCGATTCCCGCCTGAGAAAGTTTATCTTTGTTGGTAAACCGATAGAATGAATCTTGATTATTCCAATACATAGTTTAGTGAAGCATAATACTCTATGAAAAATAATTCAGTATTATGGAAGTAAAAAACTAACCTAAACTTTAGGCCGTAACAATTTATATAGCTGTAGCCTGTTGACTTGTTATTTAAATTAAATATATTGAACTGTTCCTTTTAGTTGTTGATATTCGTAAACGGTTGACGCTGTTATCTTAATAATATTGTTAAATAGTAAAATATTTATTAATATTGTTAATCAATACATTTTTTTTCAATATTCAACTATGTACTAATACCAAACTAGGGAGTCATAGGTGATGGAATGGTTAGCATAGCAACCTACTACACCAAAAATCGCGGATTCGCAGCCCGGAAAGCAGTCTTAAAACGTTTGAAAGGGAATAAAAAACCCTCGGTTATGCCATACTTTGGAGAGAATGTAAAATAACAGTCTGAGCTTCTGTGGTGTTGGGTACTTGTTAAAATTCTCTATCCTAATTAAACCCGGGTAGGTAACATTTAGGACTCCCAGTGTAGCATCATCCCATTAACCGTTACAGCTTAAAGTGATCTAAAATTAAATAAACATCAATTTAAAAATTTAGGCAATTTTAAATAAATTTGAGTGATGTTCCTGAACTGTTTTTATCATGTTATGTATCATTACTATAAAATAAAAGATATTTTTATTTTGTGCATAGCTGTTAAATATTCTAGGGGAGTATTGCCTGGGAACAAAGGTTTGTTATGCATTCACAGCATTTAACTTAACAAGGTCGGTCCTCTAAGCTGGATTCAGACAAACCACAGTATTTTTCTGTTACCCTCAGACTTCTAGCGAGGACTCCAATTTTCATATTTTAAAAAGATGTCTCGGAGCAACTCAGAAAGGATTTTTCGGACGAGTGGATTGGGATTGTGATTGAACCCTAGGATTAGATTTGTTTTTATTTGAACTATGCATGAGGACTAGTATCACGAACTGTACTTCTACCAATGTCTAAGCTTAGACTACGCAATAACTATTTTAACAATTAAAAAAAAATACTCTGAAAATATTTTTTCGATCTGAAAGTTATTAGACAAAAAAAAAATGGTTGAAATGAATTGGCTTAGTATTAGTTATAATCGGCGTCCAGCAACATGAAGAAAAAAATATCAGGGCCGAAAAGTGTGTTTTGTTTTATATTAATCAAAAAAACATATACATAAAAGCATATAAAGGTTGAAGAAGAACTAAAAACGATTCGAAGGAATATGACAATACCTTTAGTTTATTGTTAACATTTTATAACTTGGCTTCTAAATATCGCAGAAGTTCGTTTTGAGGGTAGAAATTTTGGCTTTGTCTGAGTCTTCTGGAAATATAAAAAAAAATATTGCACATTAAAATTAAATTCACATTAATTTTTTTTTTTGTTTTACCAAAATACAACATAATAGTACCTGTGTAAAGGTAAATGCTAGATCGACTAGAAATATTAACCATTTATTTAGTAAAAAAATTATATTGAAGCATTAAAATTATTTAATTTAGTTTTTCCAATATACTTTATCTAATTTTCCTTCCAAAAAATTATCATATCCACATCTTTTAATCCAACTTTTATGAAAAAGTGGAATAAACGAGGAAAAAAATATGTAGTTACATCCTAAAAAAATGAAAAAATAAATTCCAAGGTACAAACACATTCTTGAAAGCGCTGTTAGTTCCGGTTATCATATTTAAAAGTTTCAGAATAAATATAATTGAAATGACAGTTAGCATTATCTAATAATTCAGTACTAATTTAGGTGGATTAAATAGCTGTTGGGTCATACAATTTTTCCAGAACTTTTTTAAAAAATTTCTGAAAACAAAAATGAAACCCAGACCAATCTTTCTTGATTATAGAAAATTCATTGTTCCTTTAACTATTTGTAATAAACCCATTCTCAGGATATAAGAAACAATAAATACATATGGTATTTTATTTTTTGTTTCTCTTACAAAAAATAGCTACACCTGGTGTTATGCATAATCAACATAATCCGAATCATAAAATAATTTCGTTGGAAACATGAAATGGTTTAGTTAAAAAATATAAAGTACAAAGTAGTTTAATTAATTCTTTGACCAACTTTTCGATCTTATTACAAAATGCATACTCATGGCATTATAACTAAGTGAACAAATTATTATTAAAATAATATCATTTGGTTCATTTTGATACTTATGTATAGTTAATGAATAATTCATTAGCTCAGCATATCTAATTGGTATTCCCTCCTTGCCTGGACCATTACACTAATTGTAGCACTCAAGGAATAATTGAAGCTCTTTTGACATGGGTGGTACTTTGCAACCAATCTTCTCCTTACTAAAAGAGCTCCTTTAAGTTTCAGCCCATTTAGTCATTTCTGGTTCTCTTTATCAGAATATTTTCTTGCTAACTTGTCTCTAATCTGTTCTAGGAATATCTAAATATATAAAACATAAAAATAAAACATAAAAGTCTTGCGAGCCTGCCCACTCGATTTATATTTTTAATTATGTTGTAACAACCTTATGTGCGGTGAGTTAATCTTTTGCATGAGGGATTGGTGTATAGGAAGATGTTCCTTATTATCGGAATTATTCAGAAACTAATTAAATAAATCGTTTATAAATTAATGAATGAAAAACATTCTACGCTCTAAAAATACATAATAAAAACAATAAATCTTGATGTTGGCCCGATTTATATTTTTATGTCTGCTTAATTACGCCAATAGGAATAATTATATGAAAATATACTGCACTAAAATGAATAGGGATGCTTTACCCGGCATTTATATTATTATAATAAATAGTATAATTTCTAATGCTTTTTACAATAAAAATAATATTAAAATGGTAGGCAAAATAAATAAAACAAAACTACTGGTATCCCTGTTCATTTTTGCGAAGTTTAGATGATTAAATCTCAGTACGAGCAAGCTGATCCACGTACATGAATGTGGTGTCTCTTAGGACTAGTCGAAATCAAGTGACGATGGTGGAGACCTGAAAAAGGTTACTCGACCTGAAAAAGCCTTAATTTCGTATTTATTCATATTTTAACTACTTTAAAGTTGTTGTTTTTTTTCTGAATGTACGTTGCATTCACATAAACTTTAATTTTATTTAAGCCGGATGTAAATTCTTCATTTTTTTTTTGTTCAGATAATTGATAATACTGTAATTAGCCGTCTTTTCAAAATCAAAGTCTTGTATCGGAAAATAAGTTGTACTGAGAATGTTGGGTTTAATTTCGTTGCTAATTTCTAAAATTGATTATTTGCAGATATATTATGATGTGCAGATGGATCGCGGCATGTCGTTCCATCCAGTCTCCTTCCCTAATACTCCTCCCTGCCATGCTGTCCTCCACATCCTGCAACCATCATTTTTTGGGTCGTCCTCTTTTCCTCCTTTCTGCAGGACATTATTCGAAGATTATTTGAGGCCATCGGTCCTCTCCCATTCTTTTCAAGTGGCCATACCATTTCAATCTTCTTGTTTCTACTGCGAAGAGGATCGCTCTTTCCTGATCAACCAATTGCTCAATTGCTCTATTCGGGACGTGCTGAATTCCGGAAATAGCACAACGCGTCTCCAAAAGTCCATCTACACGGCCAACAACTTCGTTTCTTCCTTTTTCGTAACCGTCCACGTTTCGGATCCGTAGAGAATGCTAAAAAAACTTCAGGAGGAATACCCTGCTTGGGATCTGGAGTTGAACAGAAAGAAAACAGAGTACATGGCAATACATGCGAATACAACCTTGTCCCTCGAATTGGTAAATTGGAAAAACCCATGAATGGAAATATCTAGGCAGATGGATAACAGACGATGTAAGCTCCAATAAAGACATGACGGATAAAATTGTAAAAGGCAGACAAATTATTGGGTGTCTTAATTCTGTCCTGTGGAGGAGAAAGGTTAGCCTCAAAAAAAAAATGAAGTTCCACTCGTTGGTTGAAAGTGTTATCCTCTACGGATAATAATTAGTAATATTTTACAATACCTTTATTTTATTTTATAATTTAAATTATCCCCACTTTTGTATCTGGTTTTATCCAACAGCATTATTTCTACATTTTATTTTATCTTTTTTTATTCTTTAAAATTTTTATATATTTTTAATTTGTTGTTATCTTGTATATCTAGCTCTGAAAAGCCCTACAATGCGGGTTGAAACGTTGGTTTTCAAATAAATAGTTTTACCCTATTTAAGAAATTAATTCTCAGAAATCCATCCGGATCATTTTCTTTCCCATATTTCTACTGTCCCGTTGTATCAGTGGTTAAGTCTAATGTTCTCCAAAATGAGTTACTTGTACTTAAGTTAGCGGAATCGAGTTATTTTTGTAGTGAATGGTGGGCTAAGTAAACCATTGGCTTGAAAAGGAGTTATTGCTGATGTTACAACTCCATTTAAAGCCAAAAACTACGAGAATCAGATTTCGGTTATCTGAAAGCAGTTAACTATCTCTGTACAACATCCGAATTAACCACTTATTCACCAGGGCTGTAGATATATAAGGTCAACTAATATTATTCAAGATATATTCTTTAACGTTAATAAAGCTTTGAATATCGATTGATTTTCCAATTCACTTGAAGGCAATTTTTGTAAGCCAAATTGCAGGAAAAAATCCATCCAATAGTTAAATCAGTTACACCAGTTATCGAAGTAGAATATTTTAAAATAATATCGGATTATTTAATAGCTATTTTAAGACGATTCAGACTATAACATTTTATTTTCAATAGCAATGACCTTTATATTTCTGCTTTAAATCCCAGAAAATTTTATATTGGAGATAAGAAAGGAATGGGGAAAGGTCAATTTGTTCCGCTCTGTTGAATAGGCTAACAAATGGAAATTCGACCAGGACGATTTCCTTCTAAATCGGGATTGCCGGCGGATATAAAATACTGCTGAGGAAGAAGAACTGAAGAGGGTAGTGAAGAAGAAGAAGATACGAAGGAGAAAGAGGTGGTTAATTCAAGGCTTTTCGGCTCTAGGGACTGTCATTATTGACTCCAATCTCTCCCTCTGTCTTATCTTATTCTTCCTCTTTCGTACCTTATTCCAGAGCCCATTCGATATTAGCTGATATCTTGAGTTCAAAATAATGACTGTAACAAGAATATATACGGTTTTCTCGACCGAAATGAGCTTATTTTTATTAGTATTTGGATAGAAAAAAAAACACAAGTCTAGACGCTTATGTTACAAAGTTAATGATATTACAAAGCATTGCCTTTGTAATCTTCCCCTCGGAAGGCTGGGTAACAAAGAATAGGAAAGAACATATGGATTTTGGCAATTTTGTATTGATAAGTGGAATGCTGTATATTTGTTGTGAATATATGATTTCACAGTAGGAATGTTCACGTCGTTATGTATGGTGTGATTCGAAATAAACACAGGAGCATTTGCAATTTTTCTTAGAAATTTATACATGACCTTGTTTGTATAAGACAAAAAATACAACAAATTTTTGTACTATTCTATCCTCCTTCAGAAAAAACATTTCTATCATATGAAGAATATAACCCTTGGTTGTTTATAGAAAATCTAAGGTTGAACAGAAAATTAAATTGAATAAATAACTATTAGAAAATGATTTTTTTATCTGTTTTTGTACAGTAGATACATGACTTCCTTTCGTTTTTCAAACATTTTTAGTTTCATTTTTTTCTTCTGTTGGTAGGAAGGCTGCAAATTATTATGTTGCACTTTCTTATTTTTTCTGATAATTTCTTTAACTGGATGACTCTCCTCTCAAACATAAAAAAAAGAAGTTAGTTCTTTGGATTTTTTCTCCTTGAACAGAAAACGTAGTATTGACCTGGGAAAAATAAACACAACAATAAAAATATTTTCGATACGATTTTCTAATATTCTATTAAAATGAGCTTTAATAATTATTATTAATAACTTATTTAATTAATTAACTAGTTAAATATTAATTTTAGTTGCTTTTGAGTAACACATCGTTTTTGTGGGGAATGGTCGTAGCACGAGCTAATATGTCAGGATTTACTAGAAGTTAACGATGATTTATCTTTATATGATTGAGATCTTTTCGACTGTTCTATTGTATAGCTGTTTCATGTATTGGTATATAAATTATAGATCTTCCATCGATATACTGTAAAGCTGCAGCTGAAAAAGTTTGCATCATGCTATGACATAAAGAGAAATCACTGCACATAATAATTCTGATGTTCTAGCTAAACATTTTTTGAGAAAATTCAAAAGTATTTTAGATTGAATGAATTTCTAAAATATTTGAACTAATTAAATCTGTGAATGAATGTTATTTTTAACTAGTAAAGGACAGATAGAAGGGAGTTAAGATACGTTTTAAACCTCTCATGTTCTTTCTTGCCAACTTCTCTGTCATTCGTGGTGTTGATGGCATGACATCATTGCTCTGTCATGCTATGTCTTCCAGTTTCCTTAAGTGATGCCTCATTCATCTTCTCCATGTTTTTTACTCGTGTCGCTCTAGTTGTCAGTAGTCTTCCTCAAATCATTCTTGGAGGGCAAGGAAGAGAAGGAATAGATCATGCACATCTTGAACTACTTGCATTTGTTTTTCTTTCTTTCGAGGATCTGCTTGAGGATGATAGCGTGATTCTCCTTTCGAATTCATATTATCTTATCTCATTATTCGTACACCTCAGCATTAATCATTCCAACTTAGACCTTCCTGCAGTGCATTGTAAATCATATCAGTATCCTAGACCTTAAGGACCTTTTTCTTACACAATTTCATAGCTGACACTAATAACTCTGATCGTTTATTTATTTATTTTTCTGCTGATAGCAATAGTATTTCAAAATGTAACTATATATATACCATATAAGTTCTCGAGTTTCTTGAAATCTTCCTTTGAAGCTTCTTTGCTGTTGCTTATATTTGTTTTCCAATCAGTCCTATCTTTGCTAAAATGCTATAAGTTCCATTAGATAGCTTTAAGTAAAAAAACATTTGTACCAATGCAACGTATGAAGGGTATTGGGTACAGGGAGCAGTAGTGAAATTACTGTTTCCATTTCAACGGTTATTCAAAGATTATGCCGAGGTCACGCTCAATCGCCAGGTTTTCCCCTAGGTGGTGTCTATTTTATGGACCATGGGGGGTCTCCAGATTTTACTGAGTTTGAGTTACCTCACTTCCCGATTATATGTAAATTGTTTTAAATCATTTGATTTATATTTTTTTTCTCGGCGTTCTGAGCAAATAGTTCATATAGTTTCTCTTAAAAGGATTTTCTTTTTCTTTTGATAGGAATAGAAATACATTTCACTTCGTTCATTAAAGTTGTTATACTATAATATTTGATTTCAAAAAAAATCATATACCTACATCGTTATAACTATATAGTTTCCATGTCCTCAACAGTCGCTTGTTTCTGACTAATGTATCGAATGATTCTCTGAATAACCTATAAATTGAAAATAATAATTCGTATTAATTTTGCGATTTTAATGTACTTTTGTCATAAAAATTGTACAACTATTTTTGTCTAGTTCAAGTTAGGAAATAGGTTGGAGATAAAAAGAGTATGGAATGACGAATTTCGAACCAAGTTTTATTTTTTAAAGTCGAATGAAAATGTTTTCATGTTCTTTTTATTTGATTGTACATTGCTCCAACAATAAGATGAGTTAATTTTATGTTGTGATTGAAATTTCATTATTAATTTATTTGAAACCGGTGAAATAACAAAATTATGATTCCCCTTAGGCCTACTTCTGGGATGAATATTGAACTGATTTCTTGAAAATGATCGCTGGACTGTTCCATCTTCTTTGATTATGATAAGTACAGATTTTGGGTTGGTACTTCGACTGAATTGACTGTAAGAAGAGATATGTATGTATAATCTATTTATTTTCCGTTTCATTCTGAGTTATTCTAAAAATAATTTATTTGTAAAAGCAAAGAAACTATATAACAAAATATATTATTAGAAATATGAAACTGATATAACCAGACTTATAATGAAACATCCATTTTCCTCGAGAGATGAAATTGTTTGGCGTAAATGTGTGTTTTATAGCTTCCAATTTCTGATTTTTATCTTATTTTTATCTCTTATTGTATAAAGACGAGAAGAAAGCTGGCAGAGACCTCTCGGGAACAGAATGGTTTGATTGATGGTGGCCAGTCGGTTGGCAATCGGGGAAGAGGGAATAGTCTTCACGCCTCTACGTCTCTTGCTTTCAATCTTTTTAAGAGAGGCGATTTGGCTATAAGTCTCCTGCCTATTATGATCATAACAATAATAATAAAAGAGCCAATGCGTAATATTAGCACAATATCGGGGAAAACCGTTAACTTCTAAGTATCAATGTTATCAAGTATATTACGATACTAAAATAAACTGTGTCTCTACATCGCCTCTTGGGTTCATTACACGGTAGAGCCAGTACTGTATCTAGGACAAAGGTTATGCAAGGAGGATAGTTATCCGATATCATGCTCACCCACTTTATAAAGACCGTGTGAGCCCTAGGAGGGTCTGCACGTCTCACATTCCATCCGAGGCTATTAACAGTACAAATAATTTATCTGCTTCAGCTGGATTTGAACCGCGAACCTTCAGCAAAGCAACTCTGCGTTCTACAAACTGGGCTACCATGTTTCCTAAAATTATTCTAAAGCTTGGACAAATTTTATTATAAAACAAAAAAATGCTGAAAGAATGGGTGAATAAATAGATAGAGTTTTTACAAAGTTAAAGGATCCCATCTGAAAAAATGCGGAAATAAGAAAACTGGGTTTGAATCACGTTTGAAGGAAAGGTATACTGATCTTAGACGTAATATATTCAGTTAGTTGAGTTTCATTTATGGAAAAGGGAATAGATAACTAAAATACATTATAACCTCAAAATAACATAATATGCAGGGGCGACCTGTGGTTTAGTGATTAGCATAACAACCTACTAAGCCCAAGATCGCGGGTTCGTAGCATTTTTTAAAGGGAGTAAAAAATTGTTGGTTATGCCGTCCTTCCAAAGGGACTTTAAACGGGGCCCCGAGGCTTTACGAAGTCAGGTACTCTTTAAAAACCCCAATCCTAATTAAACCAGAATAAGCAAAATTTAAAGTGGCGTTAAATAAACAAACAGGCAAACTTAGTACGCAGATACGTCACACTAGATAAGAGGCTATGTTATACTTGTAGATTTATACACTGAATATAAACCAATTGTATTCTCATTAAGAAAGTGAAACAAAATGGTTAAAGCTTTTTCATGTTTGTTTTTTCTGGGGAAAAAATTAGATAAATAAATAAACATGCTCAGCACTATTATTTTTTCATTAATAAAAATTATCTTTAAGACGGGCTTCCTCACTAATCATGAAATAACTAAATAAAAATACTTACTAAAATAAGTAAACAATAATAATAATAATAATAAATGAAATTTAATACCGTGGACAAGACCTACCCTTATTACAGGTACAGCCCTCAACCAATAATTTATAAAGGGGACGTCAAGCTTTATTGGGACAAGGCCATCATAACTGGTCACACAATTCCTCACAACATGCTTGACATTTATCTGACTCTAAGAGAGGAAAAATGTGTGAATATAATTGAAATAGGAGTAACGGCAGATGATAATCACCACAAGGTGGTAGCCGAAAAAACTATAGGCCAGCGGCCAGGTACCAAAAAAGGGCTTTAGGGTACAATCAATTGAAGAGAGCTGATTTTTTTATATGTTGTAAGGGCATGTCTGACTAGTATAAATCCAAGTTTGCTACCGAAAAAATCGGATGGGAAAACTTTTGGTGACTGAAAAACTTCGAAATTTTCGGTGTTATTTTAGTTTCAGGCCTATATTTCCTAATCGGCGTGTTATTGATAAAAAACTATGGTATCCGTTTTAAAATTAACTTAAATTTTCTATAATTTGAGTTCAACTGCAGCTCTGTATCTTTGATAGATTCTGAGTTAAGTCCCTTTGAAAATTGGTAATTTTCCCCAAAATTTAAGTTTTGGCTGACTTTCGTGAGGAACACCGGCCGAAGGAGTGATCCTACGATGAAAGTCATAAGAAATGAAGCTATAGTAAATTTAATTAGCTTTAATTTAACCACAGACCGGGGCCTGTACGTCTAATATATTCTGAGTTACGTCCCTCGATAATTTTTTCCAAATAGCCCAAATATAGGCCAGCGGCCAGAGGTTGGGAAAAATCGAAGAGAGTTGCATTTTTGATATGTTGTAATAGCGTGTCTGAGTAGTGTAAATCCAGTTTTGAAACCGAAAAAGCGGATGGGAAAACTTTTGGTGGCCAAAAAACCTCGACATTTTCGGAGTTATTTCAGTTTTGGGCCTTTATCTCATAACCGGTACATTTTTGAAAAATAAAAATCATAGGTATCCATTTTTAAATTGGCTACAATTTTAATCCAACTGCAGTTCCCTTCCAAAATATAAATTTGGATTTTTTGGGAAAAATTATCTATTTTCAGAGGGACGTAACTCAGAATCTATCAAAGCTACAGGCCTGCGGTTGAACTCAAACTATAGCAAATTAAAGTTACATTAAAAATTTAAACTATAGTTTTTTATCAAAAACGCACCGATTAGAAGATATAGCCACAAACTAAAATAACTCCGAAAATGTTTAGGTTTTTCGCTCACCAAAAGTTTTCCCATCCGATTTTTTCGGTAGCAAACTTGGATTTCCACTAGTCAGACAAGCCCTTACAACATTGAACAGAGGAATTGAAGCAGTTATACAAGCTTGATAAAGCAAAAGTTTTGCCTTTGGTAATATCCACGAATGGACTGATTCCAGAAATGACATTAAAGAGCATAAAAGAATTAGACCCTAATTACAATATTCTGAATCAAATGCAGAAAGCAGTCTTACTCGGAACGGCGAGTATTGTTCGAAAAATTATGAATATTACTAATTAATTTTTCTAGCCTAACCCTTGACTTATGTCCGGGTAGGTTCATTCTCCGGTAGAAATCGAGAAAAAGAACAATAACAAAAATATTTATTTAAGAAATTATACAAATGACATTGGCACAAATTGTATTTTCGATCTTCTTTTGGTAATCCTCCCCTAAGGGATTCTCGTGGAATTGTGTTTGAAGAAACCTCCCATTGAAGGCACTCCTGACTTCGTTCATCTCACTGTAGCAGATCCCTACTCCAGAGACGTTTCAATCTCCTTGTCGGATTCTGTGGTAATGTGTCTGTCAGTAATGATTGTACCAGTAAATTTGGATTTCCAGCAAGTGAATCATGAAATTTTTTCTAGTGTTTCTTGATTGTGTCAGTCACGAGTGGTATTTTGAGATCTTTGTGTTATGATTTATTGGTAATGTAAAAGAAACAATGTGTTATATAACGTAGGAATCTTTATTGAAAAATTTGAATAGTCTGTAAGTGGTATTTTTTGCATAATTCCACATTTTAGTAAACAATTATGCAAATATTTATTTTAATACACAAATCTTAATGAAGAAAGTAGACTTTGAATCCCTTTTTGGGCTTAAAATGTTGCATGAGGCCTTAGTGTAATAATAATTATTATTTAAGGGTGTATACCGGTGTTCACTTATATTCACTATACTATAGTGGTTTTTAAAGTACATATGTTCTATGATATTATTCTTTCCATATATTAACGAAGCTGGGTCTATATTTGGTGAAGAAAACAGTATTTATAGCAGAGTAGCTTTTAGTTAGATCTGACCTATTTATCAGAAGCTAATATATCTGAAGGTCTTATTTGTTATCTTACCATCTATAGTTTACATTATTGTATGAATTACATAAATAATTTTCTCATACTATCGCATAACAGTAATAAATTAAAAAAAAAATAATATAGTATGAATACGAACAAAATTAAGAGCAGACATCGACTGAGACGTTTTCGAAATATTAGTATCGTGAGTAATACATATTAATATTCTTATTATCAACATAGCCACCTTGTAATAAAGACAAAACTGTTTTAACAACTCATTAGCCATGACATGATACGCTATATCCTACTAATATTATAAATGCGAAAGTATGTGAGGATGGATGTATTTATGTATATTTGTTAGTCTTTCACGCAAAAACTACTGAACGGATTTGGATAAAACTTTACAGTAATATAGGTTATACATCAGAATAACACATAGGCTATAATTTATAATGATTTTGTGTAATTAGGTCATAATATAACGATAAATATCAAGTAGATTGGAAAAAACTCTGCTCTCTGACTACCTTGCTCAAGTGTTTCTTACTCGCAAAGTCTAAATATTTTCGCTGAATGAAACAAATCAAGTAACATAGTTTACAGGGGAAAAGGACACGGTGAGCCCCATCACCGGAAAAATCTAAAGCTAATAAATATAAATTAAATACATTAGAACCTTCCACCTTCTCATCCTCTTAAAATGTACATCGTACAGTACAAGAGATACCTCTCCATTCTATCTTCAATTCTAATTAGAAACCTTCAAACCCAAAGGGGCTAAGAAAAAAAAAAAAGTTTACAGGAGTATATTGTAGTAGGTAAGTAGGACTGGCAAAACTAAAAACGCATCGATAAATTAGCTACATATGTACATTATTCTAATCCTTTTAGTTTTAACATCTCACTCCTGCCGTACGACAAGTGAAACCGTTAATTAACTAATCCTTTTCAATAAATTCAATCAGATTACATAGTAATCCTTTACAGATACGAACAATATAAACGAAAGTAACTTCTGTCCGTCCCGTTTTTTAATCAGTGTCAATGTATGCTTCACGGCTGTGCTGATCCGTTTGTGATGACATTTGATATGGATAATCTCAAGCCTGGGGAAGGACATAGGCTACTTTTTATCAACACACCATACAGGCGAAGTTTATATTAAACTATAACCTGATTGACTAACACACCCAGCGGTCAACGCACAGCAGAAACCACTGAAGCATCTCGAAATTCGCAGATAGGTTCTTTTTATAGCTTAAATGAGCACTTAAAAAGGTCCACCTCCAAGGGTTTCCCCCTTAATATAATAGGGGTTCAAAGATTGTATGGAATCGGTCAATTTTTATGTTAGAAATCTGACTTTTCGATTTAGGAGTAACTTATAGTTTAAATAAAAATGTAATTATTACTTAAAATGATCTGTCACGAAACTTTATGTGGCAGACCGAATTCCACCGAGCGAAGCCGCGGGCAAAAACTAGTCAATGGTAAATTCAAAAATATGTAATAAAAAAATAGTCAAGATACTTGAGATACATGTGATTTTGCAGCAGCTTTTTCTCGATTGATGTTATGATACGAACCATATATACTCATATATAGATATATATCTATACCTCTCACGATGTATGGTCATGTAAGCTTAGGTGCACTACCGAAGGTCCCAGGTTCAAATATATCCGATGGTGTAGAAATTATTTATCAGCCATGGATGGACTCTTGACATCTACAGACCCTGGGGCTCCTCCAACATCTATAACTCGGGAATAATCTTAGCGGTTAATCTTGGTCTCGGTCAAATCAAACCCTAGAAACAGTATAGTCTCTACAATGTTCTGAACCAAATAGTCTTCATTGGCTGTAGTGGTACAGGAAATATGTATAGATAATATTATACAGATACTGAACCAATTTTTTCAATATTAATAATTAATGATATTGTTCGAAAACGATTGTTATTGAACATATTGTGAGCTAAGAAGCTGTCCCTAAGTTACTTCTTACTGTCAAGTACAATAATATCTACTGCCCTAATAGAGTGGCACTTATTGTACCTTGCCCTAGCTCTCAGTCTATTATTAGGGAAGGGCTTCCTTTATCAAACCCTTTTATATATTTCCTTTATTATTCCTTTGACTCCTGTCTATTATTTAAATTTATAATTAGATAAAATAAAAATATTAGATCACTTTAATCTTTTTTTTAGGATTAACACAATATAAATAATATATATTTCAATAAAATATAATATTGAATCATAACCAATATCGTGTAGTGAAGGGAGGGGCGCTTTGTTCCTGGTAGACTAAAAGTTTCTTTGTTTATTTTGTTACAGTTTGACGATTGTATTTTTTGTGTTAACTAGATCGCAGTCTACCAGATTCACTGATTATTTGAGAGTTATTCTGTAGCACCACATTCACTTCTAATTAAAATTTTGAAATTCAATTTAGGAAACTTTTGTACTATCATGTGTAGCTTAATATAAAAATGATAAAAATAAACAAATGATATAGACGACAAACAATAAAGATTACGATTCATTCATTATATTACAGGCTTGGGGTTTCAAGGATTCGGCACACTGATTAATAATAAAAAAAATAAAATTTTTTTTTTTTATTATTTATTTATTGATATTTACAACTATATTACAATAATATAACAAGTAAATTGGCTGAGTGATACATAATGACATGATATAATGACAAGTAGAGAAACTACCCACTGGTAGTACTCAAATCGCATGTTCAACTAAGAAGGTCACGTGGCCATCTTCTTCTCAGACGCCTCGGAGGATTATCGGGAATTGAAGAGGAAGGAAAAAAAAAATAAATAAATAAAAATAATAAATAAAATAAAATGAAATGAATTTTTTAAAAATTGCTTCAAATAGCTTCAACTATACTTTAAAATAACCTGTGTCTTGAAGAACGAAGAAAAAAAACCGCCCATGAAGAATCTTGGGTTCAGTACGGGGGTTTCCTGGACAACGGTTATGCAGGGAGGTAATTTGCACGACTAAAGGTATCCAAATCTCATTATAATATTTTTAAACGAAATAAATAAAATAAATATATATGTATAAATGTTGTTGATATTACATCAATTAAAAATATGTTATAAATTATTAAAATGGATTTAGGTGTGATTAGTAACGGTACATTATGGTATTTTACGATTAATCACAAATAAATCAACAATTACTTTTTTTGAGCTTAATATTTTATTTCTCAAAAAATAATAACCATAACGGAAATAATAATAAAAAACGTCTGTACCGCTGCAACTCATGAAGTGTCATGGGCCCAGTTCATTGTAGAAGCTGTAAATTTCCTCGGACAACGGTTGCGAAGGGGGGTGATTATTCCGATGCCATGCTCAATCGTTAGGTTTTCCCCAATGAAAAGTACCCACTTTAGAAAAACTAGGTAAGCCCAGGAGGGTCATAAGATCTTGCAGAGTTTAACCACGGTTATTAACAGATTAAATAATTCACCTACTGGAGCCTCATTTGAATCCGAATATATGAGGCTCTTCACATATGGTTTGTTGAGAGAATCATGACTGATTCCACGCCAATATAAGCTAAAGATAATGTCATTATATCATTGAAATATCAAGTATCCTGATGTAGAAAACTTGATAAAAATGAAATGTCTTCGTCTGGCAGTATAGTATTGTAAGATCGACGCTACATCATATACCTAGATGAAAGTATTTATGGCCGGAGAATAGTTGGAATACCTCGATTCGAATGGAATGGATCGATTGAGTGCAGTGTCCACTTAGAGAGCCGCGAATGGAATGCGTCAGCAAACTGTCGAGAGGTCTTTTGGATGAAACTGTAAAAGGCCTTGGCCCTTCTAGGGTTGTAGCGGCTTCAATTATGATGATGATGATGATATCTGAAGTTGGAAAAATATCTAATGTAGGCACTATACGATTTCCTTTTATATTTTTGTTCTTATTTGTTAATAACAATAGTTAATAGAATTTATTTTCCGTTGTAGGAAATAAATTCTATTTCTTTATCTTCTAGAGAAAAAAAATTCTCTTCCTTTTCAGTTATGTAAATTAATTTAAATCTGATGATTCATATACATACATTTATTATTAAAAAAAAAGTTTTTGTGTTTTTGGATTTGGATTGAATTTCAAATCTAAATTTTCGACCTTGGCCCGGAAGTGAGTGTTCATTTTATTTAAAAGATATCTAAAGCATTTGCTCAATATCAGATAAATACGACAGCTATATCTCATATAGTTACACAAATACTTCTTTGAAAATAGGAGTTGCTGTTCTTAAAAAGAAAATCGTTATTTAAAACGTAGGTGTTTTTAGATTAACCTAGTTCTGTGTTAATTATTCATTTATGTATTAATAACCCTGCTCTATCATGGGAGGGTTTTATTTCGAAACTATCAAATAAATCACATTAATTTTATTTCTGAAATATCTTTTCACCTTGAAAGTCTCTGAAGTTCCATAAAATTGGACGTATATTTGTCCTGATATTTTTATTCTGAGCATAATTTTTAAACTTTTAAAGAACCCTCTCCTTGGTAGTAACAGAACAACCGATATATTTTAGTTCTTGGACAAGTTTTATAACTAGCGTATTGTTTATCCATAGGACAGATAATATGACTTGTATTTGATTGCTCACACTCGTAACATATTACAATATGTAGGGACTCAGCACTTAAGTCCTATTACGTTTCAGAAATCTTCCGTTTTCACTTTTAAGACTTGATACTCCCTTATTGGTATAGGTCCAGAAGATCGTCCTGGCCGAAGTCTCTCTGGGCCGCTGTTGCTTCTCCCATAGCGATGTGTTCCAAGATGGTAGGGAGTGTACGGATGAAAGCCCTAAAAACAAATTAACAATAAATATGAACTCTTAGTCAATTATTTAATTATTAATCTTATTATTAAACGACAGTTTTTATTATGGCTAGTTGGGTATCCCCTGTTCGTCTACTGGTAGATCAACCACAATTTTACAAATATACAACTGCTTACTTAATTGTATAACTGTAGATACCTTAAAGTTTTAGTAGAGGTGCTAATGTCTATATTTTTTAATACTCTAGAAATTGAATTTCAGGGTATTACTGTACCTTCATAGTGAACCTGTTAACATATGATTACCTCATTAGTGTTGTTTTCAGTTTTTGAGTATTTTTCATTAAATAAAATAACGAAGATTTTTTTTTAGGTTTGTCATATTAACCTTGGAGCGGGCGCGCCATTGTCTGTTACAGTTGAAGGCGCGCGCGGCACTTAGTACCGCATCGTTTGTTTTTTATCATATGCAATAGGGAATTGAAAATTACAATATAATAATTTAGAAATTAGTTTTATTAGGTAAAATACAATATAATTTTCGAATATAACGTCTTTCTAACCTCAATATACTTATTGGTAAATAGCACAATATTGTCAATCATTTCTCTTGTCACGAAGGCCAAAAACATGTCTAATTCAGATGATAAATAATAATAATCGGATAATAGAATAATCGGACCTTCTTCATCGTTAGATTATTCCGAGTTACTATCATGATTGGATCGTTGAATTAATGCATTATCTTTTTATTATTTATTGTAATTTTTTCAAAGTTTTACTTGGAGGTCCATTATCCATGGTCCTTTTGCAAGTGTGACTTGCAACTCTTTTCAAGATGATGATAAAGATGAAATGATAAAAAAAGTTGTTAGGTTGATTGAAAATGACATGTAGTTGTCGAAACATTTTATATAATAAAATTATATACCATAAATGACTGGAGAAAGGTTTTCATTGTGAGAAGGAATTATTATATAAAAGCAATGAAAATTACTTACATTTCGAAGCGCGCACGGTACAGTAGTTCCGTAATAATTATCTCCGCAATTAGGAGATGACTCGACCAATACTCACTAACGACTGACTAGAAACAATAGACAACGAACTGCAGGCTCATTATTGATCAAGAAGGCATAGATAACGAATACATGCCACGACAGGAACCATCAGGTGTTATGGTTTCTGTTGAGACACGTTTAACAAGAAATGCGGTACTGAGTGCCGCCGCGCGCCCCCTCCAGGGTTAATTAATAATTGATTTATAGTTTGTTAGAAAAATCTCTTATATCACTGTGTTCTCTCTTTGAAATATCAGAATTTTTTTGTATTCCTTTTTTCCTGACATCTGAGGATTTCCGAGAACTAAAGAAAATAGGTTTCAAACTAAGTTTATATCGGGTTCGCTCCAAATCAGCAACAAATGGGATATGAAGGTCATTATGGATGACTTTATTCATTACGATGTAAGAAATATTGAGGATTTTACGAGATGAATTCGATGGCTTAGTGAATCCCCAAATCTTACTAATACTCTATAGTGTAACGAGACATGCAGTCAACATTTTCGTACTCAAAACTATAAAGCGAGTGATTGCACGGCATATTGCGTTACTCAATAACGATATTTTTATACAAGCATGATTACTGTATGGGATTTTTTTTAAAGTGACTTGTGATTATCCGAATCATACCCAACGACATTAGTTCGGATAATTGACGCTCTGCTGTATTATTAAAGCAGAAAAACAAAACTCAAAACGTTAATTAGAAATATTCCTAACAACAGGAAAGAAAATCATCAACCACAGTGATCCAGTGATCTTAAAGTCAAGTAGGTATTTTTCTTTCCTGTTGTTTTGGTTACTTAAGGCTTTTCGTTCGTTGTTTTTTTTTCTAGTCATGTTATATTATAAATAATGTTAAAAATGTCATTTTATTATATAACAATACTTAAGCTCCATCTTGCTGAGCCTCGGTATCCCAGCGGTACCCACGACCCCCTCGCGTCCAACGGTGACCGGGAGGGTGAGGTAGGGTACGCCGACCAGTGCAGAGGTCCTCACAGCTGCAGAAATCTTCACTTTCTCGTCCCTGCACAGTCCTGACGAAGCATTATGTAATACTATGATATACAAATTATTTTTTTTAAATGTGTTATTTCAAGCTAAAATTATTTATTGATGGAGTGTATCTGAGGGCCTCTGCCAAACTTGCAGCAAACAAGTCTATCCTCGAATACCACCCAGAAATTTCCATATACCAAAAAACTATACTTCAAGTGTAGGGAGAAAATTACGATAGTTATAATAATATCTATTATGACAATTTTATAACAAAATAAATCGTCTGCCTTATGAGACGACTTTAGTTTCATAGCTTAACTTCAAGTCAATACAAGCTTTTTATTAAACAAAATATTTAATATTTACTAGTGGAAGGTATTAATGGAAATCATAGCGGTGTTTTTATTTCAAGAAGCAATAAGTTTTTTTTATAGTAAAAATAAACACCAGATTTATGATTTGAAAATGAAATTATATTTTGAACGCGGGAACTGCCTTTGTGAGCATTCCTTGCTGGTTGGTTTCACAAATTTCGTGTGCAGTTATTCACAATATAGCAATTCATCACCCTCTCCTAATCGAATTTCAATCCCCCTTTCTACCCCCTCAATCTAATCACTGCTCATGCTGTGATAAGCGAGTCTGTCTGAAATTACCTGAAGCTGAATATGCACATAATACTTTATGTTATTATTATTGATAATAATAATTTTACCTTTAACTAGGGCCAAAATGAACTTCGAAGTGGCATATCCTCCGCTTAGGTGCGGAGCGTTATTGGAAGTTTCCTTGACGAGGTCTGTCATGTTTCTTAGCAAGTTCATCAGTTCGATAATGTCTGACTGCTCAAAGGGAAAACACGATATTTTAATAACTAATTATTATTATAGACAATAATAACATTTCAATAACTAAAAAAGGTAAAATTAATACTATAAAAGTACTCAGAAACAAAAAAATCAAAATTATTTTATCAGGAAAAAATACCATCTTCTACCGTACTGTTATAACAATCCTTCGGTTCTTACCTTCAAGAACTCGCCCCCAGGTTGCGCTGAAGACATGACGGGTACTATGGTGTCCGGAGTGGCTCCACCTGTGAGCTGTACCTTCACAGTACCCGGGGGCAGGCCAAGCTTTACCGCCGCCAATGTCGCGGCTCGCATCTCGTCCAGGGCGGTCACTCCGAACACCCTGTTAGGGCAGAACAGTCCCTTCGCCTTCTGGATCTAAGCAGTACAATAGCACGTAAGTGTTAATATCTTAGAACTTGTATCTTTCGAACTTCAGATCAAATAACTGTATGCCAAGTTACGAGTAATCTAGTCTTATAAATGCTGACTAGACGCTGCACATCTTACATCTAAAGTCCACATAAGACAAACCAAAATAACAACACATTATTTATTTATTATTTAAACAACTACTGAAAAAAATTAAGGGTCCATTTTACCAAATCATACACACCACAAAAAAAAAAATCAGTATTAACTTGCTGGACACTCAAATTTACTGGTACTATCAATACTGACAGACACATTACCACAGAATCCGACAAGGAGACTAAAACGTCTCTGGAGCAGGGATCTACTACCAAGAGATGAACCATGCTAGGAGTGGCTTCAATGGGAGGTTTCTCCACCCACGCTTCCACGTGAATATGCGATATGTAGTGCCAAATGGAATTTGTAGATTTTCTTTTAATAAATATATATTATCATTGTTATTGTTTGTTTGTTTGTTCATTTAACGTCACTTTATGCTGCTATGGCTAATTGGACGATGCTACAGTGGGAGCTTTAAATTTTGCCTATCCAGGTTTTATTAGGATAGGGATTTTTAACGAGTACCTGACATCGTACAGGCTCGGGACCCCCGTTTAACGTCCGTTCCGAAGGACGGCGTAACTAAGGATTTTTTACTCCCTTTAAAAAATCCTAGGGCAACCTGCCGGGCTACGAACCCGCGATCTTGGGTTTAGTAGTTTTTTACGCTAACCACTAGACCACAGGTCGCCCCATTGTTATTGTTTAGTAATGATAATAAAATAGTTATTGTTTTATTTACTGCTTTTAGCTTTATTACTTGTTATATAAAAGAACTTGGGCAGTGGGTTAACAATATTTAATTTAATGTTTTTAATTTTATTAAAGAATAAAGAAATGTAGTAAGAATGATTACAATTAAAACTTTTTTTTTCCTTCTTGGGACCTGAAAAGTTTCCAGGTCCATCTATATAACAACTTTTCCTAGTGCTAAGGTCTTTTAAAATACCAATACTCGGTCAATTACTTTCTATTCAATCATATAAATATAGTAACTATTATGTTAAAAACATAAAAAAGAACCCAGATATTTTACATATATGCATACAAAGTACAGGAACGAGTAATATAAAAAAAACTAACAATTCATAGTTACTGATCAAATCTTTAATAATTTCAGCTCGAACATAAATATACTATTATATAAGATTACAGCGTGTTTTTCGTTTGTAATTACCAACTGTGAAATTTTTCTGAATCTTATAGATGGATCATATTCTTGGTTTCGTGCTGAATGTTTATTAATAATAAAATTAATTGGTAGTAATATAATGGTTCCAACAGCCCACAGAGTCTAGAGACAAAATGCCTTCGAAGATTAATGGAACACCCAAAGTATTCTGAGCAACTAAATAATAAAATTAATAAATTTAGGTTAATTGGCATATTTAAGTATTAATATATAATAAATTAATTATGAATAGTAATTATTCAAATTATTGATTTATTTATAAGAAAGGTTGAGCAGACTACGCTCGGGGGTTGACGGACATAGGACTGAGTCAGAGCTGTCGAGGGTCGATATGTTGATTCGGGGAGCCTTGAGAAAGTGGCCGGCGCCTCTTGTGAGCTTTAGGTTCACGGCTTAGTCAGGAGGTTAATGGAAATTAATAAATATAATTAATATTACTAATAATAAAAACTAAATAATAAATTAATTATAAACACCAAGCTATGACGAACTGCGGAATAACTACAGTCTTATCTTGAGAATTTTCGTTGATTTACAGGAACATTTCCAGAAAGAAACTTCTATGGTGGATAAATGGGGCATAAACTACGTATAATAATTAAGAAATATTGTAAATTGGTGAATCGTTAAGATTCATTTATTCTGGATATACTTAAATTACCGTAAAGAATAAAAAGAAACTTGAGGGAGATCAAAGTCGATAATTTTAATGTTTAAAAATTATTAAAGAATTTTCTGGAGATTAGTTTTATTTTATATAACTATTTTTTTTACATTTTTCTACATTAAAAATAAGAATCATTGATTGTTTTTGATATGTTACTAAGCTAATGTAGTAAGAAATATTAGGTCTAGTCGACACAACTGGTAGGTTGACCAGCGTTCACCATTATTCAAGCATGATTGTTCTGTGATTCTGAATTTACAGAAGTTACCGTGAAGAAAAAAAGTCGATCGAAATAAATAATTTTAAAGTTTAAACATTATTTATGAATTTACAAGAGATTACTCCCCTTTTCTATAGCTATTGCTATATATATTTCCTAATTTAAAAAAATAAGACAATTTGAAAACAATAATTTCATGTTTTTGAACATAATCGTTACTATATTTACATGATTTATTATAAAGTAATTGTCCGAGTATTGGTATTATTAAAGAACTTAGCAATAGGAAAAGTTCTCATATAGATGGACCTGCAAAGTTTTCAGTTCCCAAGGAGGAACAAAAAAAAAGGTTTAATTTTAATCATTCCTACTACATTTTTTTATTCTTCAGATAGATCTTTAATGAAATTAAAAACAACAAGTTACAAATTTAACAAGTAATAAAGCTAAAAGCAGTAAATAAAATAATCAATATTTTATTATCATTATAAAATAATAATAATAATTATAACACAATATAGTCACACAACCTGTAGGAGAGATTGGGGCTGGTTGGCACAAGGGGTATGTTGACCATCAGTGATTACCCACCATCTCCATATACATTTCTATTCTATAAGTATTTATCACAAATTATTAATTAATTAAGCTTGGCTTTTTCTTGCCCATTCTCTGATTATGAATAATCTTAAATTATCGAGAAGAAAAAAAAAATGTTGATCGAAATAGATAATATTAATGTTTAGCTATAATTTTGGTATTTTCAACAGCACAGTTCTCTTTTCTGTAATTACTAATTTATATATTTCCTAAATTTAATTAAATGAAGATTAATTATTGTTTTAAAAATGTTAGTTAACCAATGTAGTAGGAGCTGGTTGGTTAGGGAGCAGGCTGCCAAGCAGATCCTCTTTGATGTCCTCCTGCCCTCTAAGCAAATATAAAGGTTTAAGTCCCATTTAAGCTTCGATTGGCAATTCCTTTTTTTCTACGGAATATGCTCATCAATTGGCTCTTCCACCCTTTTCTCATATAATTCCCTTTTTTCGTTAATCTTATTGTAGTGTTATAATTTCTCGATTTTTACTAGTATTAAACCTTAGCAATCATTTTGTTTTCAAGTCCAGATATACGGTCAACTATTCCCTCACAAATATGATAAACTATCATTCGCTGTAAAGACTCGGCTCATCTTGCTTGTGAACTTAATGATGACACAATATTTTTGTATTGATCATATCAGAGATGTTTAATGGGCAGCGGATTAACGAATAACGAAATGGGAGACAATCGCGAATGTTACATTTCCTTTCTCCAACAGAGTCATTTAACAATACTTAACGTCTCTTAATGCGTTAGGTAACTACGGCTAATAGGACGATGGTGCTGTGGGAGTCCTAAATTTTGCACATCCAGGTGTATTAGGATAGGATTCTTTAACCAGTACCTGACTTTCCTTTAACTTGGGACCGTCATTTTATGTTCCCTCCGACGGTCAGTATTAATCCAGGAGTTTTTACTTCATTTGAAAAATCCAAACCCAGCTGCAGGATTGCAAACGCCGGCGATACTCAGTTCCAAGAATATGTCATGACTCAGAAATGGCGATATAACCGGGATTACTCAAGGGCTCTGCGTGACAACAATCTTTGATATTGAACTATTAGAAACAAAGTCTCATGACAATAATGATTTAACCCCAAGGGCTAGAGCCTCGGTTGACCATGGGCGGCGCTAACTCCAACCTGACATGTCCAAGAGGCATTGTTCCAACTTAATACAGATCCGATCCTGATAGGGAAAACGTAAATGTCACAAAATTTGTTTTTTTAAGGACTCTCTGTTGATTTATTACACTTATAATAACCGAGAGCAGAGTGGCGCAGTGGTAGAGCTCTGACTTGCCGTTCTGGGTTGAAATCCGGCTGAGGCTGATTTTATTTAATCTGTTAGGAGCCCAGAGTGGAGCCTTTGGGATCTGGAACCCTCATGGGGCTCACCCAGCCTCTAGAAAGGGGGTTGTGCATCTTCTAGGACAATTCAACACCCTGTACAATCATTGTCCAAGAAACACTATATTCTGTACCACATACTGAACCCAAGAGCCTTCATGGTTATAATGGTAAAGTTTTTTTTTATATTATAATATCCGAACCTTCCTATACTATGAGCATACATAATATACAATCTTTCTGCAATATTATGTATCTTTATATGACCATCAAGTCTTGGAATCGGCATCGATGAGTATTGAAAATGTACCACAATACTTGGTATTTATTTTCATGAACTATGGCATGATTTTCAGACTCAATAAAATTTCAGCCGCCTAATGTGGTTTGAAATATTTTTTTCTACTACTACACCATTGTACTAGCTATCGAAAAATTTATGATTAACCGCTATTACTAATTTTAGGGAAAATCGATTTACTTCGTTTTTCTCCTATGGTCTTCATATCATTTTCAAGTTTTGGGCTAGAAAATAGATTAGTTCTTAATTTGTTTTTCCTGGATAACTTTTTTCCATCGTTAAATTAACCATAAAACCATCTTTTGGAAGTCTTTATATAACTTACATTAGATTATGCTGCAATATATTATGTAATTATTCTTAACAAATTCAGGCCTGTATCTAATGAAATATTTGATTATTTCTCTCTATTTTTTTTTAGGTAAGTTCTACCACTCCTCTGACGTTGACGATGTCTTCCACGTATGTAATTATAAAACAATCATTAACATATATATTAAGTGTCGATTTATTTACTTCGAAAGACTAATGGCCTATGCTAATCCATTGCGGTCAAATTAAGTGTCTATAATTTTGGTACTTACTTAAACAAACATTTTATTTGTTCCTTTTCTTTCTAAATTTCATGGATACCGTTTTATCGACAGAGTTAAAGGGATATTGTATAATGCTAGTGTACAATATCAAACCACACACAAGAGATTGTACTTTTTTAAGTATATTGTGTATGGCCAGGCACAAAGACACTGATGCATAGCTTTAATTCTTAAGAAATGTATCATTAATTATTGAAAAAATAGTTTTTATAGCTCTAATTTCGCGTGTTCATAGCGGTTATAGCTAAATAGGATAACCTCATGGAATTCGGCAAGAGGGGAAGCACAATTAAATTAGCTAAATCACTTGAAACATGTTTATTATATTATTGTTGTAATATATAATTGTAAGGCAAATCTTTTGTCTTCAAAATAAAAATACAGTTGTTTTTGTTTGTTTTAAGATTTACAATGAGTTTTTGGAACTATTATATTATATTTTTACATTTATTTCTTCAAACGAAAAGTTTTTTCCATTCAAACCCACTGTAGTAATGTTAACGACAGCATTATTCATAGAGCTAGAAGATTCAATACATGGTTTGCTGTTCATAAGATATTTTTAAAGCATATTGTTTTCCATAACAATACTCCAACTGAGTAAATTCTAACTATTGACACTATAAATAAACTTTTTACACCATGTTTAATATGAAGACCTTCCATATTCCAGCATCTATAGTTAAAACTAATACCCATTAGAAACCAAGCAACCTTAGAAACAATACACATCCGACTATGAAGACATTTCTTTGCAATAGTGGTTTTGTTGACTAAGATTTACAAGGAGTTTTAAAAACCGTTTTTAGTCCTTTATATTTTTATATTTATTTCTTCTAAAGAATAATTTTCCATTGAAACACACTATTGAAATGTTAACTGCAATATTATTCTTAGAGCTATACGATTCAGTTGGCTGTTCATAAGATTCTATTTTTAAAGATTATTGTTTGGAGAACAATACCCCAACCGAGTAAATTGTAACTATAAACAAACTATATATTAAGTTTTCATAACTTTTATTAGAACTCCATTTGAGATAGTAATTTGTGGCCTTGTAAGGTATAAGGGCAAAGGTTAAGGTATAAGAAAAATACAATATTGAAGAGAAAGGAGGTTGCCTCCCTCAAATATTGCGAACCACACATGCGCTACTCTTATGTTCTCTGTCCTTGTTTTACCGATATGCATAATGTACTACAGTTTTATATCCAAGTAATTAGCTTATTTTATTAATGTTTACAGGGAAAATCGTCAATATTTTCAACATACTTCAATAGTGAATAATTTATTGTAACGAATATGAATCTGTAGAGATCTGGCTGTTACATTTTCTCTGTTACTATCATAAGCACAAAGTGTTTTTAAAGCACAAAGCACACAGCACAAAGTGAGTCTGATCTTCTATATCTAGAGCAGGAAAAGCTGTTTAAGGCAGGGATGCTTTTATTTTTAAGAGCTGTTTCATTAAAATAATATATTAGAAGAACATGCTTACAAACCAAAAGTTAATAGGTTCGAATTCCATTGAATGAAATCCGTCAGCCTACTACAAAAAACTCACGACTGTATGACTGATGATCTACCCGGGGCAATGCATTGTGGTTTTCCAGGATATCAAATACCCGGGAGTTTGATCCGGTAGGAAAACATGTGTAGGTCCTCGTGCGCCTGCTGAACCCGAACAGCCGTTTTTATGGTATATAAACTAATTTGACAATGTCCTGTTTACTTCGGTGGGTAGGGAATTGGTGAATCGGTTCCAAAGGTACTGGCCATCAAGCTATGTTCAGCCGACAGATGCTCCATAGAAGACATTGTAAGTAGTAATCCGATGTTGAGTGATCTCCAGGCTGTCTGTGCTAAATCACTAGGCCGTGCTGTCAAAGATCTTCATGACCTATAGCGCAAAATCTTTAAATTTATATGTATATATGAGTAGATAAGAGTGTGTATACTTCATTATTTGTCAATTTTGAAACCCGTATATCTGAATTCTGTAATTTTCAATTCCAAACTGGATTCATCTGTAATGTAACTTAATATTAAACTTTCTTAGCCCGAGAACGCAGGTTCAGAGTCCGGTTGGTGGCCTTAGGATTTTCACAATGCCGTCCTTTAGAAGGGACGTAACTTGGGGGTCCCGAGCGAGTTACTCGTTAAACATCACTATCTTAAATATACCGATCGTCCGATAATGCTAATTACATATTCCGATAGACCATATTAACATAAATGCCGTTTATCCTAAACAATTCTAACGTTAGTACTTATATTTCTTTATAATCTGGCCTTTTATACAGTTAAAATTGGCCAAACTGAAATTTTAAACAAACAAAGAAACGTATATAACACAAAATGGAAGAGACAACAAGGAGGAAGAGAAGGGATATGGAAAGGGGATCATGGAGCACTCCCTAGGGCCTCGCTACCCCCAGCGCACTCCTAACTCTCCCCGGGCCGCGGCACACTCACTGGTTTGTTGTACAACATCTGTCCCTTCTATTTGATTCAACACATGTTCTCTGATAATGTTTAATATCAGTTCTCATGAATATTAATTTAGTTTCATAATTAAATTCAAATTTATACAGGCTCATACGCAGTTATCAAATGTTTCACAAGTCTTTACGTTTTAGTATTTACGATCTTGGGAAATCTCAGAAAAATCAGTAATCAATCACTTCCCATTCACCTACAACAATAGAGAGATAGTTGGTATATTGTTTTTTTAGTTCTGTTTCTGATAAATTTAATAACAGGTTCAAAACTTTACGAGATGTTATTGTTCTCAGAGAATAGAATCAAACAAACAAAGTAAATTAATTAGAAACACTAATATAAAACAAAGTTAACCAAGATAAGACCAAGAACATGGTTGCTGAACAACACCCAAGACATCCAGGAGATAAGGTGGGATTTGGAACTTACCTATTTAAATGGATCTCAGAATTCACCTATTCTATCTTAAGTCACAGGCGCTAACGCCATCGAGGTAGAAACCAGGAAACGAATATTGTCAGCCAACCGCTGCTAATTTGGTCTGAGACAACATCTAGCAAGTAGGCTGATTACAAGAGAGAGTTCTAAGTAGACTATCAGATATTGACTATAAAAGAGATATCAAAGTGACTATTATAGTATTTTATGATAGTTTTATTTATTTCATCCCATTAATTATTTTATTACTGATTCATTATTGCATTGAATACAGACCTGTCTTTCAATATAGTTCTGGATTTTGTTATTTAATCGGTATATTAACTTTATTATTTTATCATTAGCCAACTAACTTTCCCGAACAATTACTTTATTAATCCGGGGAATAATTGTTCGCAATTGTTGTAAACGTAAGAAATATCATAAAATATTCAATAAATAGAGCCAAAACTCAAAACGAAACATTAATATTTATTAGAATGCAAATGGAAAAAATCACAAGCAAAGCCTTAACTCCAGTTTTGGGTTGAACATCTTGGGTTGGAGGTGCGGTCTCAGGTTATGAGCCTATTTGGGCGATTATTCGCTGGGATGTATTGCACTTCTTCTTTGAGATGTGATTGATCTTACTCTTTTTTGTATCTTGATAATGCCTGAATAGGTGAAACGTCGTTTGGTAATTGTTTGTTTTTACTCCAGATTTGAAACATAAGGCTTTCCATGTGGTTTTTTTCCATTTGCATTCTAATATCATAAAATGTTATTTATTACTAACAAATAAGAAAACATTTTCTGAATGATTATAACTAATTAAAAATAAATAAAAATTAATATATCTTTTAGAAGTCATTCCAAGAGGTTTTTTTGTCAAATACGGCGTTATTTTTGTTAATTTTACCAAATAGGTATCTGTTCCGTACGTTGTCGCTTCAAGTTGAGTTACAACTAGTTCTAACTGTTAATTCGTTTCATTTTTAATATTTTCCGATAATATAAGTAATCATGAGCTGTAATAAGTAGATTTTGGTTATCATTTCATAAAGAAATAAAAGTTTAATCTAACATTTCGAAGTATAGATGATTTATGTTTGTTGAAACGTTCATTTTTAGAAGTCTGCGATGGAATAGGAGAGAAATGGTAGAGGATCGTACGGTGTGGTCCGGGCTATACAGAAAGAAACCTCACACTGTAGAGAGGTAGAGAGGAACGAATATGATGAAAAGTTCATTTTTAGATAAATGTATTACTAAAGTATACAGATTATCCATAATTACATTATGTTCATGAACACTTCTATATTCGGAAAATATAAAAAATGAAACGAATGAAAAGTTAAAACTTGTTGCGACTCAACTCGAAGCGCCGACCTGCGGAATAATTACTATTAAAAATAGTTTTACTAACAGTGAAATAAATATAATTACCAACAACCTAATGAAAGGCAACACCGATCCCAGACCGGATTAGTCCTCCCGTGACGTCACCGTTCCTCGAATACGACTGAGTCGATATTACTCTCCGAAGAAGCGGTTCTATTTTCGTTTATATTTCGTAACGGGTTGCTAAGTGTCGCCTAGAATCGCCTTCGACTAAAAGTAGGACTAATTTATCACAGTCATTAATAAGTTCAATAATATACGATTGTGTATAAGTTAAGAAGGCGTGTGAGACCGCTAAAGGCGTCAGTGGGAATATCTCATAATTTCTAAATAAAGATTTTTGGATCTAAACCCCTAGAAGAGTCTGTATTGCTTGAAATCCTCGGGTACACATCAAACAAAGATTCTCTAATCGATACTAACATCCATCTCTATCCCCCGCCTCCCTGCACATTAAAAGCTTATTTTTAAATGGCATCATTTTCTGATAACTCATATCCTTTTATATAAATCAGAGTGTGGAATACTTCAGAACGTAGGATGTTGAATTACTGATCTGAACCATACCGGCTATGGAAGACAAATTATTTATTCTGTTAACAGTCGTGAATCGACTCTATGAAAATTAGAGACCCATCTGGTTTTCACCCAGACTTTATAAAAATGTAAACGGTAACCTGTAAACTTGAGGTTAAGAGTGATTATGGTCCATATACAACAGTATAACCCCAACCATTTGCTGAGCCTTCTTATACTGTTCATGGGTTCGGTACTTATTCCGCTGGTTGCCAGCTTGGTTGTAAGGGTAGTAATAGTAATAAAACAAGTAACAGCTTATTTTAGTATATTTAACATAGCCAGTAATGGGTAATTTAATGTATGATGATGAGTAATGTCAACTGGCATAATTTCCTGTTAAATATAAACCTTCATTATATGTAAAAAAAATATAAAAAAAATAGCTGTACCATAACAACTTATGGAGAGTCTTGGGTTCAGTAAAGGCTGTACTCTTTCTTGAAAAAAGGTTATGCATGGAGTTGATTTATCCTATATCACACTCAACTGCCAGGATTTTACCCGCTTTATGGAAGATGTGTGAGCTCCAGAAGGTTCCCAGATCCCACAGAATCCATCCCCGGCTGTTAACAGAATTAATAAAATCTGCCTAAGCAGGATTCGAACCCGGTATATTTGGCATGGCAACTCGGCGCTCTACCACGGAGCCATTCCGCTCCATCATTATATGAACTGGAAATTTTGCCAAATTCTAATACCAAAATTAGTACATATTGGTTAGGTTACATATCCTTGGTTATTGTTCTCAGAGTTATATATTGAGAACATATGTTGGGGGACACCGACGATACAGATAAGAACGTGCCGAAGAAATGACGTAACGTGACGTCACTTTGAGATACTTTAACTATACCTACCATCAACATTTAACATATATTTTCTAGATTTCAAACTCGTTATTTACGCACAGTTGATTATAAGACTATTCTTACTGTTCATATCTTTGATTTACTTTGTACGAAATATTTCCAAATATTATGCTACTCACAGATGCGAACATTGCCAGACATGGCATCACAGGGTTGACGCATACTCCGATCATCGCCTTCGGAGCGTGGGACAGGATGGCGTTCGACATTTCCCTCAGATGAGGGGTGTTCCTGGCGAAGAGGTCCGGAGTAGGTTCTCGGGGTAGCCCGGCGTTTCCACCCATTATCATAACTATGTCAGCGTTCTGAAACATTACAAAATAGGAATATATTCAATTATAATACATTAGAATGTATCTAAATACTAACTCTAACGGCGTATGGTCTCTGAAGGACCCTGGACCCCTTCAAATCGTCCTCCATTGAACAAATCCTCTGCAACGCTTTTCCACCCAACCACTCCCATGACCAGGAGTTCATCCTCAATATACTCCAGCCATCGTAGACTTGGTCTCCCTCTTCTTCTCTTTCCATCCGGATGTCCTTTCTTCATTTGATTTGTGTTTTTTCCTAAGTGCATCCGTTTTACTTGTCCCAACTATCTTATTCCTCCTTTTTTTTGATACACGAAAATCCTCTTAAGAGTCCTTAAGTTCCTAGTTTCCGAATACTAAAAGCTAATGCGATTAATGAACATGACAACTAATTATCCTCACACTGCTTCCTAAACCCTAAAACATGACATGATTGCGGTTCTGAAGCAGTCGAAACATTTTTCTTTTTCGAATCAGTTGGAAACTTTTAGGTGTTTGGTGCCTGTTCAGGTGAGATATCTATCTCTCATCCAAAAGTATTATTTCTCATTACTCTGAATTAGTAATGCAAGGTAAATACATACAAGATTCAAAATATAGTAAAGTTCTCGACTTTCCCTAAGTTACTCTGATTCAATGTAGCATACATACCAGCTGGTCTGTTGACAAAGATGGAATTATTATGTACTAGACTAGCGCCTGGGCTTAACACTGGTAGTAAAACATATTGTGCCTACATGTTTTGCCTGTTGTAGAGTCGACAGACAAAACTATAATGGGTATAGTAAGCAATCCTAAAAAGATAGAATATATATGCTATATGAAATTTTTGTAGATCTATTAAAAAGGATTATTCCACCATCCATTGTTTGTTATATCTAAAAGGGGTTATGCAAGGCATGGTCAATGAAAGCTTCGAGAAAGCTTGACTTTTTCCATTACTTCCAACAATGATCGTTATATTCTAACCAATTTACACAAAACCTTGGCAAATTGTATACCTAAACCTTCCTCATGAATCAGTCTGCCTATTGGTGAGAACCACATGAAAATCTATGGAGTAGGTTTTGAGTTTACCGCGAATAGACAGACGTGGAGGAGAACTTTGTTTTATGTCTAGACAAGGCACTGTGTTGCCGAAGATCCCGGGTTCAAATCCGGCTATGATAAGTAGTTAATTTAATATGTTATAAGCTGGAGCGGACCCTGTACGATCTGGGGACCTTCCTGAAACAAATTTCCTATCTGCACAACCTTTATCCTAAAACCAGTGCAGTAACTACCACGTACTAAACCCAGGAATGTAAAAACCAAGAAGATAGATACTATATGAACGTAGTTTCGACCGCTTACCCTGAGGGCCATCTGCAGCTGCCCCTTGCCGACGAAGGAGATAGTCTTAGTAGTGGTCGGGATGTGAGACAGCTCCATGGCGACCCCCCGGATGCTGTTGCTCTGGTCCCAGAGCTTCATCTGCTTGATATCCTTCCCGTGGATCTGGAACAAAACGATAATGTTATATATTTTTCCATACAACTGGATGAATGATTCAAAATCTTTAATGTGAGTGATCAATAACTCAGGATGTAAAAGGATGAAAGTAGTTATTCAATGTATGCATGGAGCACATGTTCTTATCACTTCTTCTCCTCTACTACTTGTACTGTACTGGTTTTCTGGTAGATGGCCATTTTGTGCCTAGTTGTAGCCTAGGCGGCGACAGAGGGCTCTGTCACGAGGAGGAAGAGCAGGTAAGACAAAATAATCAATCGAACCCTGAATGAATGTTATTGGGTAGTTTCAGATGTAATGTCCCGAGTTTTAAAAGGAAATTCTATTTAGTAAAACAAATTTTTGAAATTAAAATATTTATCCTCATTTTCTACACATTTCCCACATTGTTATCAAATTTTCAATCCCAGAGGTGAAAAATGCAGGGTTTTGTGATGAAATAAAGACTTAAAATTCGTATTTAACTTGATAATCGTTTTTAAAAAGTTACTCTTGGGAAAGTTGTACAAATTTATGAACAGCTGGAAATCTATCGGAGGTAGGTCTGCCTGATAAGGTGGGTGGGGGAGGACTTCGTAACCCAGTTCGTTTAGTTTCTTCAATGTCTGTCGTGTAAGAGTATAGGTCTCTTCCCATTAACCAATGCAGGTTAGGTTGCTTTTTGTTGCATGATGTCAGTATCCCTACGGTACGGTGTGGATGTGAAGGTTTCAGATTTGGGTAGAAAATTAATTATTTATGAATTAATCTGTATGGCGATAGTCAAAGATTGTTTTAGGCCGTCGTTCCTCTGACAATCATCCTATGTGGCCATACCATTTCTATTGTGTAAAGGATAGTAAATTTCTGCTCAACCATTTGCCTTATCGTACTGTAGGGGGTGTGTTGAATTCTGTAAATGGAACATCTCCAGGAAAAAAAGGGCGACCCAGGAAAAAGATGGCTGCGGGATGAGAATAGTTTGGCAGTAATGGGCCTTGGAGAGAGAGACTGGTTCGACTGAGATCTTTGGCCAGAGAACTTTTTGAAACGGCTAATAATTAAGTTAATATGTTAATCGCCACACAAAATAACGGAGAGTGGTCCGTTAGTTACACGACCAGTACCCGAACATGGTATGCTTCTTGGTTTGCCCAGCGTCCATGTTTAAACTCTAAATAAAAATTATACGAAAATCGCATGGTGTTTCCTTAGATTCATATTTGATGGCATACTTAACAATGTTCGTTCAATTGTAATGACAGTAACACCGTCTGTAAACATTAACATAGCAAACAAGAAACGTCCACTCATTTAAGTGTTAGTAGAATGAGATAATGAAAAAGGGGATTTCACATGAACCGACTAAAAAAAATTTAATATCTATATCTTAATGGGCTTTGAAGGACCCCTATCCTCTTCATAGCCGGTGCACCATATTTATATTGTAAAGATTCTTACCTTAAGCTCTGTGGCGGCGATCCTGCCTTGGAGGTTGTTGCAGCCGAGAAGAGTCACAGTCGCCTTCCTGATAGTTCTCTCAATGTCTTCCGCGGTTTTCGGAACAACCAACAGCGGTTCTTTTGCTTCCTTCGGCTTCTTCTCCACAAGGGTCGCTGTGGCCAGACTTCTCCATGTTGGAGATCTTCTCCTGCCGTTATGGACTAAGTTAAATACTTCCGTTGTTCAGGAAATCGGCGAAAATTGAGTATTTGAATATTAGGTTTGATCAAGCAAACTACAATATTGTAGGAACCTCGTTTTAGGGTTAGTTAGGATTATAGATACTGTTTGCGCCCTCTAGATTTAGCAGTTCGCCGTGAAACCTTCCACTTTATCTCGTGTATCCTCTTATTATCATTAGAGTTATTTATGTGTGAGTTATTTATTGATTCCGTATTGTTTTTGTCTTAATTTTTTTATGGCCTACTTAATATGAACAGGATAAACAATAATGGTAAACAGTCCATCGCGATCTGCTAAATCACAAGTACAGCATCCTCTTTAACATAGGTAATGAATTCATTCATTTGTATTATTTGTATTGAAATATCATAACTGACTCCTGCAATATTGCTCAGCTATGACTAAAAGTGTTCTCGAAAATATAAATATATTAGAGCCAGTAATAATGATAAAAAAAAAATATTTATTTACTCTATCATCACTATATTCAACTTAGTAACGCAGTGGAAAATTTCGAAAATTAAACTGTACGTTTATCGATTGATGAATTGTCCCTAGTGAAATTCATAATTCAATGGCAGTTTGGTTTAGTTTCTGTCGACTGCGTTTCGTTGAATAATTGACTGAAAAATACAGTTTTCGTAAAGTATCTCGAGAGTTCTTAAACATCCATTCATTATACTATGTTTATAAACATCCGTATTTTTACTAAATATGGGGATATATAAAATATATATAATTAAATATATATATATATATATAAATTAATTATTGCAATGACACTCACCACACTATCATTCTTACGTGAAGTTTCTGCCTTGATTCTTGACGTACCAGTTAACGTTCGTGGTGATTTTGATATTATTCAAACCAATTAATTATATTATTCAAACCTAACTAGGTCAGGTGTTCTCTTTCGCTCATAACCTTCATTAGAATAATTTTCCCAAGAAATTTATTCTTTGCTGCAAATATCATCTGTTACATATTTCGTATAACTTAATGCTCTTCTTGATCATTGTATTAATGTTTACATACTGTTATACTTCCAGTTTGATATTGTTTTTAATTTATAATGATGATTCTTTGTAAGATACATAGAATAAAAAGTCAGTACCCCTCTCCAGATCAAAATTTAATGTTTTATCTAGCTATATAAGTGATATCATAAATCGAATCTTAAAAAAAATGTTAAAATCGAAATATAAACTTTTTATACACATTACAGTTGCTAATAATTGAAAAAGGGTCATTTGTAACACAATTCACATTTCATATTTTCTTTTTTAATATGTGTACCAGTAAAATTTCAATGGCTACTGTGATCGATTGTAATTATTCCTATGAGATCCAGTGATCATATGTTTATACATAAATGGAACCGTACTAACAAAAATGAAGTTTTTTGATCTATTTGTGTTTTGTTGGAAAATACATGTAAATAAAATTTAAGTATTTTTGAAAGTATATCCTAGAGCACTTTGGCCTCCAAAGAAGGAACATTGAATAAAATGCTGAAGCAATATATTTTTTAATTATACCGACATTTAAAAAAAAGTAAAACGGCGGGTTTGACAAAAAATAAGTAAACAAAAACTTTTTACTATAGCGTTGTATATTCATGTTACTGCACAATAAACTAGTCTTCATGCACGTCTAAGGCTACACCTACATTGGATCCGGTGTGATACGATGAGACGTCGCTAGCAAACCAAATGACTGAAATATATCAAGAGTTCTAACATTTGGTTCTTTAAATTTATAAAATTAAGATTATTTATTAATTATTTTTAATACATTTATATTTTACTATAATGTATAGTATAATATGTATAATGTACCCCAGCATCGTATGTGGTAGAATCACGTCGCACTGAATCGGACCCAATGTAGGTGTAGCCTAACTATCTTATAGCAGGAGAAATGGATTTTTTTAAGAAATTTGTTCTCACTCTATGCCTGTAATTTGTCTTGAAGAGGGAGCTGACCTGTGTTTGATAAGTATTATTAATTAGTTAAGTAAAAATTATTAGTACTTCAGATACATCAATTATTAAATTGGTGTATAGCAATAACCTATAACCTAAAACTTGAAACAATAACCTTACTACTAGGAACAATAACCTGAATGCTAGGGAAATTAACCTGATTACTTGTAACAGTAAGCTGACTACTTGGGATTATAAACTGATCCTTAAAAACGAGATATGTAGAAAACTTAGATGCTGGATCAAGTTATGCCATAGTTTAGTTGGAGGAATTATCTAACTACTAAAGCAATAACCCAACGACTAGAACATTAACCTGGCTACTAAGAACAATAACCTGACTACTGAAATAACAAACTGACTACTAGGAACAATAACCTGACCACTAGGAAAAATAACCTGATTAATTGGGATTAGAAAGTGATCCTTAAGAGATTTGCGTATAACTGAGATCAATTTCAAGAATCAAGTTTTACCTTAGTGAAGTAGCCTGGCCGTAGGAGCAATAACCTGACTATTAGAGCAATAACTTGACTGTTAGACCAATAACCTGACTACTTTTAGCAATAACTTGACTACTAGAGCAATATCCTGACCTCTGAAACAATAAACTGATTATTAGGAACAGTAACCTGACTACTACGAATATTAACCTGACTGCTAGAAACAACTAGACTACTAGATCAATAAACAGACTACTAGGAAGAATAACCTGACAACTGGAAAATTAACCTGACTACTAGGAACAGTAACCTGATCCTTAAGAACGAGTTCGCTGTATGCTGTTATATGTTTTACCATTCTTAACTTTGTCAGCATTTTAACATTAACATTGTTCAGAAAGTCTCCAAAAAAGAGAGGATGTATTGAGTGTCAGTCTTCACTCTTGACGTCTTCATGAAGTACTTTTCATTTATCACGCTATAAATATGCTTACGACTTACATTTTAATCTCGTTTTATTGCAAAATAATATCCATTTTGTATATCCAAAATGTATACATACCAATAAATATTGGATAAATAAATAATATCCAAACTTTTTAAACTTAATACATTTTTTTTAACTCCTATGAAGTCATATTTATCGGAACTCAGAGTCTACAATCTTGTCACTAAATATATTTCAGTTATTTCGGTTGACGAGAAATGTGATTCCTTTCCTACAGCAAAGGCATGGGATGAATGAACCCTTGACAATTCAATAAATCGCGATCTGAAATTTATTATAAAAGTTTTAGGTTCCAATATATAAAAATGTATCACCAACCTTGAAGAGGGACCAACTTAGATTGGAATAGTTTACCGTTATCTCCTCTCCTTTTCCAACACGAGTTATATTTTAAATTATCTTTGATCTTCAACTTTTCTTGGATTGGTCCATCATCACTTAACTTTCTCTAAGTATTATAACGCATATTCTTCCTTGGCTGATATCAGGACACCATACTTTTTAAATATTAATTTTCTACTTCGCGTAAATAAAGGTGTTTTATGCCTACATGAATAATCTAAGTAATGTAGAATATATGTAAATGAATTAGGTAAAAGTCTAGAAGACAGATAATAAGTACACAAAGTAGAAACATCATAAAATAAGATGAATGTTATTCAGTAAAGTACAAACGTCCAAATCGTTAGACAAAATAGAGGGAAATAGAAATATGTATTATTCGTCATGAAATTCTAAAAAATTGTTTGTTTTATTCACTAAAATAATTCTAAGTAAATATAGAAAACATAGATTAATACATTTTATCATTATGGAATTATCTTGTTTTTTTTTGTTTGTTTTCATATTATTGTTACTAAACAAAATTTTAACTAATATATATTTTATATTTTTATTAGAGTGCTGCCAATGGGTAGTGCCTCTACATTTCCTTTCATGTATTTATTTATTCATACAGCTCTTGTACTAGATGTATATATTACAGTTGTACAATTCAATAAAATAATTTTTTTTTAAATATTTTTATAGTAGTACTTGGTATGGTATATACTTATACATTAGCTCGTGTACTTCAAAGTTATGTATCCAGTGATTTACCAAGTTATGTATCGAGCCATTAATAAGATCACTGAAGTCTTTGGTACGATACCACCAAGTATTCCATAACGCATAATTGTAATCAAATTTATGACAGTAAAGGAAGCAACGTTTTTTTTTTTCCATTAAAGTTATTAGACCGAGGTATCTGTGGACAAAGAACTCTATTTTTTTTCTTGGAGTGAAGTATCTGTTTCTATTTAGTGAGACTGTTTGGACTGCTGTTATATTTTAAATTATCTTTCCTGCTATATATGCTTTGGTGTGATTTTTTTTTTGAATTTTTATGTTACATGATTTGGCGAATCGTTTACTGATTATTTTTCACAGTTTTTTAGAGACTTAAGGCTTTGCTTTTATGATTTTTCGTAATGGATTTTAAGTGATATTCTATCCGTTTTTTAGAGTTTTTCCTCAAATTTACACCAATACATGTGATTCTTGAGTTTTAGTCAGTTCTTAAACTTCTTTTGGTGACCTTTCGAGACTAGGTTGGTCTCATACTCATGCTAAATTGTTGAAGAATTACACTTATTGATCACATTCTTCAACAACTTGAGAAGAGTATGAGACCAACTTAGTCTCCAAACGTCGCCAAAAGAAGTTTAAGAACTGAATGAAACTCGATAATCACAAGTATATATTATCTGTAACTGCCAAGAAACGTAGAATAACGGCATACATAAAAATATTTGAGTTAAGCCTTCCAGTAGCAATTGTATTGGTTGAAGCTTTTTAATTCAGGAACGACACATCTGATATTCCGTTTTCAACCTGTAATTTTTTTTTAATAAACTCATATCTGTAGTTTTATTATGTTTGAACTTGATGTTTTATGAGTTATAATAAAAAAACGTTTTAAGCTTTTGAACATTGGTCTAAGGAAGAGAGTTTAAAGAGAGAAATAGAATATAGAGCAATACATATTCTGTTTTGTAACAGAAACATTGGTTCTTAACATCTTAGATAGACTGAACATAAATATAGGAGTGCATAGACGTGTCTTTTCACTAATGCATTATTCGAATCCTTTATTTTCATTTCTCAATATTTATATGTTTTACTAGGTCTATTGCTTCCTGACAACAGCTATATATATCTTTTCTGACATCACAATAAAAGATAAATATATTCTTGCTTTCCTTTGTCTGAGTCGCACTTATTCTTCGACCCTCCAGATCTAAGGTTATTGGTTCCTTTGGGAAAATCCCGATGTCTATTAGGAGTTGTCCAGATAGTTCTATTTCCAGGAGGGCGACTGGAGGAAGCTGGCTGTCCGGGAATAGCACAAGATGTATCGCCTCGCCGCCATGTTGACAGTTATAGTCCAATATAACGCACCCTTTTAGACCCCTTATAACCGTTTAACTCCTCTTAAACTTATACCCAACAGAAATATGGCTATTCGTGTTCTACAATCCTCACAACACCGTTTGGTTAGCAGTGTCTAAATATTATCATTCTTTTCTATTTTATAGTCGGAATAAATTTCTTAAGAGCTTCAAAGCATTCTAGTATGTGTATACTAAATTGGTATATGTGTCAGTTAAAAGGGTTTCTGAATTATACTAGTCCGTTATGAGATTTAATGTAGAACCAATGTTCCCAGGGTATATGAATACAATTTTTTTTTTTTTAAATTTATTTATTGATATTTACAACTGTATAAAAAAAAAATACATCTAGTAAATGGGCTAAGCGATACAAAATCACATGTGAAAATGACAAGTAGAGAAACTACCCACTGGTAGTATTCAAATCACAAGTTCAACTAAGAAGTCACGGGGCCATCTTCTTTTCAGACGCCTCGGAGGATTATCGGGAATTGAAGTGGAAGCTAGGTTTAAAACCAGAGGGTTTGAGTGGAAATGAAGTTTGTTATGAAAAGATAGATAGCGGTTTCGGGCCAAATCAGCAACAAATGGGACATTAAGGTCGTTATGGATGATTTTATTCTTAACAAAATAAGGAGCATTAAGGATTTTACGAAGGATTTTGGATTGTAGGGATTGGATACGAGAGGAATTCGATGGCTTAGTGGAGCCCCAAAGCTCTACTCCGTAGGTCCAAATAGGTCGTATGATGGTCATGTAGATGAGTCTTTTGTAATTAATTGGGAGCTTAGTGCGTTTGTCTAGTAAGTGTTGAAGTAGCCTGAAACGTCGAGCGGTTTCTTGTCTTTTCAGTCTCGTGTGAGGATTCCAGGTTAATCGTTTGTCAAGATGCAACCCTAAGTATCGGATCTGTTCTACAGGCACCAGTGGGATATTATTAAAGGATACTGAAGGGCAGGAAGTCATTGGTTTACGACGTAAGGTAAAAGTGATTTGAAGCGATTTTTGAGAGTTTATTTTAATTCTCCAGTTTTGACACCATTCTTCAAGATCAGTGATATGGGATTGGAGGGTTTGGGATGCAATAATTGGATTGGTGTTGACAGATAATACACATGTATCATCAGCATACGTGGTAAGGGTATAGTATTAGGATGAGTTGGGATGTCAGCTGTATAAACTGTATAAAGGATTGGGCCAAGGATGCTACCTTGAGGAATACAATTTAAAGTTATGAAAGTGTTTTTGGTTTGATTTATCCCAATTCAGAAACGTACATACATATATACAGTAGTTATTTTATTATATCTAATTATTAAGGTGAGGGCGGAATAGCGAAGAGTGTAGAGTGTTGAGTTGCCACGATGAAGTTCCCAGGTTCAAATCCTGCTGTGGCAGATAAATTATTTAATTGCTTAACAGCCATGGGTGGATCCTGTGGGATCTACAGACCCTCGAAATTCCCCGGGACAAGACCGACCTAAATTTCCTAAAGTAGGGATGCTAAATACCTGCTGACTAATCCAGTTGTAGCCTAAGATGGCCAATTGGGATGAATTACTGCCGGGTTGTAGCACCCTCATAGCTAATATTGTTATCCTTAGCTTAAAGTTGGTCCCTATCAATAATCTCCAATAGCTTCTAAATAGCCCTAAAACAAACCTTCGAGTTATAGTCACTACTAGCTAAATTATTGGAATACGGTTACTTTTAGTGTAATACTGGAAATACCTATTTGTCTGTGTGTATTAAAATGAAAATTATTAACCTAGGAACACTTGCTTATTAAAACCATTCTATGCATCTATATTATATGGGTCTGTGCACTATAAATTTATGGATTGCTAAACAGACTCACAGAAAACGACTACAAACTTTGCTATTAAAGATACTTGGACTCATCACAAAAGGACCATGGTATTTTAATAACAAAAGCTTACATACTGACGTAAAAATGCCAACGGTCAACCAGCATATTACTACACGAATATACAAACCCATTAATAGAACAAATGGCCTGAGGACACAAGTAGGTGACTAAAAAGAAAGTGGATGAGGGATCTGTTATCATAGGAAATTTCATCAAGCCAAGGGAGCTGTAGCGCGCTGTTCTTCTTCATCCCTTTCATGACATTTTGTTGTAATTTTTCTGACAGGCAATCTGCTAATTGTTAATTTTTTGTAGTTGCAAGGTGTGGATAAATATATTGAGAAAAATAAGGAAGATCTTCCGAATTGATTTTCGTAATTTATTTATAGTTGTCTACTATTTATTTCTTATTTTTCAAAAATAAGCCTTTTTCTTAAACTAACAAATCGTTTAAAAAAAAATATGATAATAAAGTTGTAGTTGTTTATTTAACGTCACTTTATGCTGCTATGGCTAATCGGACGATGCTACAGTGGGAACTCTAAATTTTTGTCTACCCAGGTTTAATTAGGATAGGGGTTTTTAACGAGTACCTGACATCGTACAGACTCGGGACCCCCGTTTAACGTCCCTTCCGAAGGACGTCGTAACTGAGGATTTTTTACTCCCTTAAAAAAAATCCTAGGGCCCCCTGCCGGGCTACGAACCCGCGACCTTGGGCTTAGTAGTTTGTTACGCTAACTACTATACCAAAGGTGATTAATAAATAAATGATAACAAATAATCGAAATAAATAAGTGATAATAAATAAAGATACATTTCAAATGTAATACGTGTTCGTATTACATAATATCGTAGTACAAATACGAAAATGTTCTTCATATAGATATTTAATCATTAAATGGCAGGATACATTTATTTCAGTTATCAACTACGAATAAATAGGAAGTGGAGATCCTACCGTGGCTCACCCAGCCACTACAAAATATGGGTATTTTGAATTGAGGAAAAAAGGCGTTGGTCATGTTATCATTCGAATACCGTCACAATCATTAGTGTCGAACCGCACCGCCTCCACTATAAAAGGCCGATACCCTTCTTGGCCTGTAGTGGTATCGGATACTTCAAAAAAGTGTTTTTTTTAAATTAATTTATTATTTGAAATACACAAATGTATTCTAACAACACAACAAGTAAATGGTAGGAATGACATATAGAACCATGTATAAATACAAGTAGAGAAACTATCCAGTGGTATTACTCTAATAATAATTTCAACTTATAACTAATAACTCCGTCGCGAGGCCCTCTACTTTTCAGACGCCTAGGAGGATCATCAGGAATTTAAGAAGTAGCTAGATTTGAAACTAGTGGGTTGGGATGGGAATAGAGTTTGTCATGAAAAGACTGGTATCGGGTTCGGGCCAATTCTGCAACAAATGAGACACAGAGGTCATTATGGATTATTTTATTCGAAACACAGTAAGGAGCATTAAGGATTTTACGAAAGATTTTGGATTGTAAGGATTGGATACGAAAGGAATTTGATGACTTTGTGGAGCCAAAGCTCTACTTCGTAAGTCCATTTAGGTTTTATAACAGTCATGTACATGAGTATTTTGTAATTAATATATATACTTATATAAAGAGTATGTAGAATATATACTTTACAACTTTATAACTCGGCACTACAACTCGGTTACGAGTCTTGGCCTCCTCCAGCCTTCTCTGTTCTGAGAAGCTGACATCCAGTTCCCCAATCCCTGGACATCTCTGGCATCTCTCGCCCCACCATCCGACCATCTCAGCTTCGGTCTCCCTCTTCTCCTAGTGCCATGAAGAGGATCGGTCAAGACCCTCTTAGGGATTGCCTCGTCCTCCATCCTAGCCACGTGTCCAGCCCATCGCAATCTCACAAGCTTTATTATCAGAACAACATCCTCTTCACTAAATCATTATTTCGTTGTTCGTTCGGCTTCTCCAGCTCCCGTTGAGATGGACTCCTCCGAAAATTCTTCGGAGGATTTTCCTTTCAAAGACTTTTATCTCGATTCTTTTACCTGTCGTCCACGTTTCAGATCCATACAACAGGACTGGGCGGATCAATGTCTTGTACAGATGGAGCTTGGTCTTTATATATTACTAGAATATAATAACAAAAAACCTGTACCACTACAACCCTTGGAGGGTCTTAAATTCTGTACGTGGTAAAGACTTTACTGTTTCCTACTGGCAGTTCCTCTGGGAGATGATTTGTCATAGATCACGCTAAGCTTTGCAGTAGCCTGAAGCGGAGCAATAAAGTTTTAAATTTTTTTGCAACGATTCAATTAATTGTTACAGCGTTGACCGTGGTCGAAGGCCTTACTTTGTAACTGGAGCAGGGAAAGTGGAGTCCGGCCAGGCAATCCAATATGCAGGAGCTCCATTTGTGTTGTTGCCAATCTCGCCCCGACTAAAATCTTAAACAGCACTTTTACCTTTTTGCCCTCCTACTCTCATTACCCCTCCCCCCCCCCCCTTACTCTCACTCTCTCGCTCTCTCTCTCTCTCTCTCTCTCTCTCTCTCTCTCTCTCTCTCTCTCTCACTCACTCACTCACTCACTCGCTCTCTCTCTCTCTCTCTCTCTCTTTATGGCCTCTTCCATTGCAGGGCTCTTGTAAGCTTCAACATGTTTCTATTCTTAAGCGACAATCCTCTATCGCAAGTTATAATCCAATTCGATGGTCTTAAATTTAACAGATTGACTGGAATATAATGATATAATGTAGAATATATCTTCTTTATATTACTAGAATATAATAGAACGAACCTGTACCACTACAACCCATGCAGGTTCTTGGGTTCTGTCGTCGTAAAGACTATACGGTTTCCTGGACAACTGTTGTGTAGGAAGGTGACCTCTCCAGAATGGACGAGTTTATCCGCTGATGAGGTGTATTCTAGTAAACAAATTACTTAGTGCGTGCTTTTAACAAAACTAGTTCATTAATATGTTGGAACGCATTTGGAAAACTCAATGCCAAAAGTCACTATGGTTGTAAAAAAATAAGCCGATTCCGTCACCATCACGACATACAAAAAAAGTTCTTAGTCTAATGTGAAATGTTTTAGTAATTATAAGTTAATTTGTGTAAATTTTACATTCACTACCTTCTTCCATATTGAATATATTAGAATATCTTCAATTACCAATTACTTCCTCCAAGAGTTTCTAATTAAAAAAATGTATTTTTAAAAAAATATTTATTTATAAAAAAGTACAAAAATATTTTATTTTCAAATATATACATTAACATCATATAATAGGTTGTTTTTAAAAATTCATAATATGCCAAAAATATAAAAAAATAATAAATATTTATATACAGCTTATTTTTAATTTTTTCAATTATTAAAATACCAAAAATATATAAAAAAGGAATACATTGTGTATAAATGCTTTATATACAGAAAAGATGCTTTTTTTTACATGAAAGGTTTAAGTGTACTTTAAATATTTTTTAATGAAGTTGTAGTTTTCTTGATCGAATGCAAGTTATGTTATTTAAAAAACTTGCATTCGATCAAGAAAACTAAATAATAGAAAAGTTATAAAAATCTCCTTTTTTTTCTCATTGCCTCTACACATTCGGTTCACTACCTTCTTCCGTATTGAATATATTTAGAATACTCTCAACTCCAACTAACCCGTCCAAGATTTCCTTCCTTTCCTCGACTTCTTCGTCTTCCCCAAATTCCTCCAGTTCCGCGTCGCTCTGTGTGATGTTATCGCCATCCGCGGTCTCTCTCCCAAGATCATAAGGCAGGAAGTGGAACTCCAGATCTGGACTGTCCGCTAAAGTGGGTGCCAGATACTGGTACACGGTGGCCACAGCTTCTAGCTCTTCCTCGTAAGTTTGCGGTTGCATTCCATGCTCTTCTTCGGATTCCTCCCCTCCTCGGTTGTACTGCGTGTCTTCCACGTCTGATCTCAACATTCCTGCAAACAGAGGAAGATATCTCATTAATCGTTACATCAAGAGTAGAGCCCTCCAGAGTAATATGGTATAAATAAGATTGTTTCAGTTATACTTATTTGACGTGAAGTTAATTTTTGTACAAAACAGTAAATCTGAAAATTTGGAGTGTATTAATAAGAAATTGGAAACATTTATGACTAAAATGACTGAGAAAGAGACTACAATGTATTGTTTCTAAGCCATCAGTTCTGAGGTCAATAACCAAGTATTATGTAAATGGGAAAGCCTGTACTATCGTAGTTAATGAAGGGTCTTGATTTCAGAATATGGTTTAGGCGACGTTCAACCTCCAGGTTTTTACCTCAAATTATTATACAAATAACAGGGGTTGGGTGAGCCCTGGTCTGCATGTTATTTTGTAATCATTGAACTCTTAAAACTGCTAAATACAGCTAAAACTGAAATGAGACACCAATTACTCACCGAAAAGCAGTGAGTGGTTGTAGTTTACGTGATTTGAAACATAAATAGTAAAATAGTAAAATTTGAAAAAAAAATTATAATTAAACTAATATTGTTTTTTTATTTGCTTCAACACAATAGCACTTGTACACTCTTCCATACGATTTTTCTGTAACACGTTATTGCACGTTCATTTAGAAAAATAGATGGCCCTACCAAAATACAGTATAATAAAGTGAAAACTTTCATTCCTGATACATACACTCATACATACTATCTACATAAAAAAGAATACATAAAATGTAATGCTAACCTACCTCTCAGGCCCCTGAACCTCCCCTTGCTCTCCAAAAGAGACAGCGGTAGCAGATCCATGTCTATCCCCCGGTGGTGGTGAGGCAGGGTGCCTGGTACCGGATGCTCCGGCTGCTGAGGAAGTGAAGAGGGTTGTGAGATCTCGTTTTTGGTCGGGAAGTCATCATTCTGGTGTCTTCCGAAGCCGTAAGGCTCGTTCGATCGGGTATCCAAAAAGAACTTACCACGGAGGCTAATGGCATAAGCAGAAAGTTAACTTTGAATAACAAATCCTTTTAGAAGGTCATGAGGTCATCTTCTTTTCAGACGCCTCGGAGGATTGAAGAGGTAGAGTGAGGGTTTGAAACTAGTGGATTTGATTGGGAAGAAAGTTTTTCATGACAGGATTTACATCGGGTTTGGGCCCAATCAGTAATAAATGTGCCATCAATGTCATTATGGATGACTTTATTCGTAACAAAGTAAGGAGAATTGAGGATTTCAGAAAGGGTTGTATACGAGAGGAATTAAATGGCCGATTGGAGTCCCAAAGTCCTACTCCGTGAGTCCAAATGGTTTTATAATTGTCATGTTTATGAGTCTTTTGTAATTTATGGGAGCTTAGAACGTTTGTATAGTAAGTGTTGAAGTAGCCTGAAACGGCGTGGAGTTTCTTGCCACTGTTAAACTTTTGTCATGGTGTAGTCCTAATTACCAGATCTGTTCAGAGGGATTCCGTGGGATGTTATCAAACGATACAGGGCAGGAAGAATAATTCCTTTTGAATTGATTGAAAAGGAAATATTATATTTACATAATTAATACGAGAGATGAAGTAGTAATAAAATAAATAACTATTATCACAAACCTTATCAATAAAGTCTTAGATGGAACATGATGTTGAGAAGGGTTGAATAGAGCTTTCTATAAACGGAGAGCTATATTTAGCATAAGCGTCTACCGGCCTTTCAACAACTAATGTGGCTTGCTATATCGATCTTCGTAAAATGTGTTAGGTATGAACCGATATTGAAACGCAAATAATCAGATAACAAAATACACATTTTTGGAACATTCTAAAAGTATTGCAATCTAAAAAATAAAATAAAAAAATAAGCCGCCGCGGGACGCCTGGTAGATGTGAAACATAGAATTTGGATGTTATTGAGAAAGAATTTATTATTTAAGTGTAAGAAAAGGATGTAATGGAAAGGAATACAGATTTTTTTTTAGATTTATGTGATAAAAATAATATTATTTTCATTAAAAAATATATATTCTGTAATATTAACACTCGATGATATTTCTGGTGGAATCAACGTTACAAGAGGCCGATGATAACTATAATCAGCAACGAAAGTGTTACTTTTAACGTTATGGAGGTGTCTTGTAAATACTGCATCTATTGTTGTGCCATATCTTGTTTTAGGTTCTCTTGGATTATTATAAATATACAACTGAAAATCTTGTTGAAGAAACGTGATCAATGGTGATGACTCAACCTTATGCGAAATTGACATTTTGCACAGGTAAAATTCATCTAAATTTTCGTTAAAAATTCTTGAACCACTTACACTGTACGGAAGTATACTACGGTATAAAAATGAGATGATGTCTTTGATTTTTTGGTTAGGTGAAATATACACAACAACCATGAGTATCTGTCTCCTATCACCTAATGTAATTTGAGAAGCACATTTAATGAGGCATTCAAGCACTTTAAGCGTAATTTTATAAGGATAATAATTTTATTAATATTAAATCAATGTTTAATATTATAATTTTAAATAACTTAAATTTGAGCACATTTAATGTTCAGTTAAATAATAAATTTAGCGAGAAAGTTTTCGTATCACGGCATCAACAGTTGCTCTTACTCGCCAAACGTGCCATTTGATGTTTCACATCAAAATAAGAGAATATGAGAATCCTATAGTTCTTTGTGCTTTTTTGAAATTGATCAATAGTTAAAGTGTGGATTTATGTTTTTCAGATTTTTTTTAAATATACAGTCAACAAGTGATATGCTTGTTTCACATATTAAGCTACATAACTTCTACTATATTCCTCAGTAATTGGCACCAGCCACTACCGTGCGTTGGGATATGAAAAATCACTAATCCTCAGGATGAGACAAATTGATTAAACTACTTTATTTTCATCGGTCCTAGAGATACGTGCAAAGTAATTCAATTTCATGTTTAGAAGTAGCCGAATATCGAGTTTAATGATTCCGTTGCACAGTTATTGAATAAGGTTCTAAGATACTGTTTAAACACGAATCTCCGGGATTAAGATAATACCAACTTTCTAAAGTATATATACATGTTTATTGTATATCATAATATTACCTAGGGTCAGCGAGATAGCCCATGTATGCCTGAGGTTGTTTCCCTTTCTTAGGACATTTGCCTGCCTCGAAGGAATAGAAGTCGTGACACTTATAGGCCGGGAATGCATATGGATCCCTCACTGACTCGGCGTAGAACTTCCAAGCTCTGTTATGGCTGCATGCAACTGTAATAAATAGTATAATATTATTCGTAGGTGTTCGGTAGTAAATATAATATGTCATTACTATCTACAGCCCCGGTGAATATGTGGTTAATTCGAATTTTCTCCATAATGAGTTACTTGTACTCCGGGAAGTGGAATCATTTTATTTTCGTAGTGGATAAGAAGCAATTCATTGGCTTTCAAGAAGAAGTCAGTCATTGGCTGGAAAATGATTGCTTATATTAAAACTCCATTTCAAACTTCTTCTTCCAGTTCAATTATATTTCTCTGGACAAAATACGACATTACCACTCATTCACCGGGGCTGCAGGAGAAGATCTCAATCAAGATCAGGATAAGTGATAGCTGTTTGTAGCGTTTCTTCAGTTGTTTTCATTTTAGTTTTGCATGTACCAGTATATTACATGAAAGTCTTTTGTCTAACTTTAGTCCGAGATAGTTTTTAGGAGATACGTATTTGAGAGGAAGGGATAATTCAAAAAATAAAATTAATAAATGAACTACACTTAGCAAAAATAAGACATATCGCTTCTTTTTTAATGGAATCAGACCTTTATCCAAACAAATTTCTTGGTTGATCTTTATGTCTATAACATCTTTATATGATATAGCTAAAGTATTTCCCGAACAACCAAAGGTTTTTTCAACATTGAATCACTTATTTCCTCTGTGGGTGACCTGTAGTCCCAGTAGTTAGCATAACAACCTATCTAGCCCAAAATCGGGATTTAACGGAAGTAAAAAATTCTTGGTAATGCCGTCCTTCGGAAGGGGCGTAACATGTCACGTACTTGATAAAGATCCCTATCCAAATTATACATAGATAGAAATAAATTAGCTGTAGCGTCCGATTAGCCATAGCAGTATAAAATGACGTTAAATAAATAAACAGACAACTATCTGTCTGGAAAATGTTTCAGCCATTTATAGAAATATCTCCACCTCCGTCGCTTTCCTCAGCCCGCCTCGGCGAAAGATATTAGATGAAGTTGTCGCCAAGGATTTAACGAAATTCCGACAAACTGGATTTATTTAACGCTTATCTCCCGAAGGAAATGGATTCGGGATGGAATGGAAGATCTTGATGGCCACTTTTTCTGAACCGAATGATGGTTAAGATTAATGGTTTCAGGAGCTTGAGGAGGTTGCAGTAGATTTATTCTATCAATATCAATAAGCTTAGAAATATCTCAGTAATCAGATATATACACACACACACACAGATATATATATATATATATATCATCACATTTATTAAGTATATCTACATATACTTTATATATTTCAAATAAAAATATTTAAAAATTATTAAAATCAATAACTAATAAAATAAAATATATGCGGGAAATCAATTCGTTGACTGGTAAGTACTAATGTAGGATGGAAATAGTTGGGGGTGGAGTCAATAATTACACAACAAGTGGAAACCTATTATATTTTATGTGTGCCGAAATTTCGACCTACTTTTTAGGTCATCTTCAGGGCCATAAGAAACAAACAGACAAAAACAGAAATGTTTGTCAAAATACATAACATAGAGATATAGAAAACATAACATAATATTGAGCGAAAAAAGTGAAGGATATATTATGAAAGGATATATGAATAATCATATATATCAATAATATATCCTAATCATCTTCATTCATATATCCTTTTTGCGCTCAATTTTTCTATATCTCTATGTTATGTATTTTTACAGTCATTTCTGTTTTTTTCTCATAGCCCTGAAGATGACCTACAAAGTAGGTCGAAACGTCGGCACACATAAAATATAATAGGTTTCCACTTATTTGTTGTGTATTTTTTGACTGCACCCCCAACTATTTCCATCCTACATTAATAAAATATATCTACATATATTGACTCTTGAACATCACTGGCTATGTTTTATTACCTATAACTATTCTTTAAATTTTAATTAATTATCTTTTGAATTGCCTAAAGATATTTATTGCTCCGATTGGACAGCAAACACTAATTCACGTTGCTATCTATGCCTATTTAATTTCTGTCCGATGCCCTCCTTTGTTCATATCAAACTGGACGTATCATTTCCTCACCGGCAACGGACATTGTCTCAATTCCGGACGATAAAGTTCAAATTTATCGATTTCATCACCCGATAACAGTTTATCTTCTTTAGAATAGAAATAAACACCTGATGTGGATAGCACATGACTTCTTGCTTTTATTTATTTAACGCAACTTCATGGTGCTACGGCTAATCGCACGAAGCTACAGTGGTAGTATTTAAATGTTGTCTCTCCAGTTATAATTAGAATAGGGATCTTAATCCAGAACCTGACAAAGCACAGGTTTGGGGCACTCATTTTACGTCCCATACGAAGATGGGCATACATTTTTTTTTCTTAATTAACATTTTGTTATGTACAAAGTCTGGTCCTGCCTCTAACAACCCCGGCAATGGATTGCACTTGCACAGATGACTTACTGTATTATTCGTCAGCTGTTTAATAATCTGGCATAGTACGTCCTAATCTATTGTTGTTGTTTTGTTTAATACTGTATTGTTTATTATGCTTTGACACAGCGATTCTAAGATATCAAATGAGTGTGTTATTGTAAGATACAACGGAGAAGAAAATCGTCAAGGTGGAGGTCAGAGAAACAATTTTTAAATAGGGTAGAACTATTTATTGCGGCTTTCAAATTTATAGTTAAACCCACTAATATTACTCAACTTGAATATTAGTTGACCTTATATATATGGAGAAGCAAATGGTTTGGATAGAGATCAGAAAAAAATTCTATTTTTTTGAAAAAAAAACAAAAAATTTAGTAAAGAGATATAAGGAGATTGAAATAAACATATCTTGCTGAATTGAATTTTTTCTAAATTCCACCTTCAGGAAGACTTCGGATTCGGATTTTTTTGCTTCTAATGTTATTCAAGCTAAAGATACAACACTTCTGAGGAATTATATTGGCAAGGTTAGTGAATTTAGTGATAGTTCTATAAGTACATATATTGTTTGGATTTTTCTTCGACTTACCGAACTCGTTTATCCTCCCAGTGTGTACGACAGTCTCGATCCTGCATCCTGGCTGTGCAGGTTTTCCTCCGTTGGGGAAGAAGTCCGCGTGTCCCATCGGAACTTCGAAGCCAAACACTCCACCGTCAGTGTGGATGACATCCACGAAGTCCGCATCGGTGTTATCCAGTCTTCCGACCGTGTCGTGGATGTGGAATAGTGGCAGCGCTGGGTCCAACCCTAGCGTTGTAATAAACATATTGGTTCTATGATTAGAAAAAAAACATGAAAGGTCTTCTGTTTAGTACGTGGTAGAGTAGTGGTTCTTGGAGAGCTGTTTTGTAGGGAGGTGATTTGTCCTGTATAACGCTCAAATGCCAGATTTGGGCTCTAATTTGTGTCCCAACCTTTATGAGGGGTGAGTCCCAGGAGGGTCCTGGACTCCTATGGTCCTGCCCGGTAACCCAGCGCACTATTATTGAGCCAATCCTCTCCCTCAAAAAATGAAATATTACTATACGATAATTTACTTATCAGATATTAAAAAAAAACTACTCTTATGCTTAGTTTTCGAGGAAGTACTATACAAAACTCATTGCAATAATTACGTCACTGTAATGGAGCGTCTAGGGTGCACGAAAATCCAGATAGCCCAGCAATTAAACATTAATATATTCGGCAATTACCATCGATTTCCCTCAAGGTGAGCCAAGCTAAATACCTCATGCTTATTATATGATAATTTCTCACAGTTTCTTGCTGTAAGTATGGCTAGTAATAAGACAATTCTAAATCAAATGCTATCGGATCCGACAAATGTTCCAATGTTCAAAAGTTTAAAACCCGAAAATTAGGAAAAAAATTTAAATATATTCTGGACTGTTTTGGTCAAAGCATATGTAAAACAAATCAATAAAATACCTGACGCTATTATACGTATAGTTTCACAACATGACCTATCAATTACGTGCGAGTATATTTGTATACTATAAGCCTCACTCAGTTATTTATTAATTTTATAATTACAATTTAATAATAACAATAAGCTACGATGAAAGTAACGAATTTCCAATCAAATTGAAAACTTCTTATCTCCAAAAATTTCGATCACAGCGCTGCCTGCCGGATGCACTATACATGAAAAATTTGCTGTTAATAGAATAAATAATTTTAAACTGACCGAACTATGTTTTTACTTTTGTTTATTTTGAAATAAGAAATTTCCTACCTCCACCCTCCCTATGCCCAACTGCCACCAGAAGAACAGAATGCTCTTATATACCCGACACTGGCTTATTTTTCTTTATTACATCACCTTTTTTTTTAATGATAAGATAAAAATGACACCAACCTGTGATCCTGCGCAGCTTGCCGACAGTCAACTGCCTTGCTGTGAGCCCGGCTATCTCAGCCCCTAGGGAGAACCCGATGACGTGGATGGAGTCGAGCGGAAGACCCCTGATGACCAAAGAGTCGATGACTCCTGCCAGCCACTTGGCCACGACCTTTGTGTTGGCGACCGCGCTGTGGTACCAAGGTCCTGCGGCAAGGCTCGACCAGTCCACCACGATCAGGTTCTCGCGACCGGTACTCATGAAGGCTGGGAACACAATGTTATTTATAAGTAATAAGATAAAATAAATATATACAAATGTACCTACTTATTATAAAGTATCTATATTTAAACTTGCGCCATGAATCCCCTGAATCATTCCCCACCCGTAGACACGAACGGCTAGTCTAGGACTAGTTTGCTTTCGGATAATGGACGTTTTACCTCAGAAAGATCCATGACTATTAGTGGTATTTTGTGAACTAAAAAATAATGTGAATAGGGCGTTCTAACCTACGTCACATCCATCCAGGAATTCTGGGGGGGCCGCTCTCATTGTTGGTCAGGGATTCCATCGGAAATTGCCGGGAGGAACTTACAAGGGAAATTCCACCGACTATCCCTACATTGTATTTACCGACTTTCGTTAACGTATTTATTTATTTATCTCCGTTCCCCGATTGGTTCTATCTTATTTGGTTTGGATGTGGAAAAAAAAAGATTCTGGTGTTAACAATTAACAAATATCGTACAAACGCATATAACTGAATCCCTTCATACCAAGTGTAGAGAATAAAATATTGGAGATAATTTTAAAATGTTAAGGGAGGTCACCGGGACTAAAAAGACATGAGGTACGACCAAAAGTCAATTATATTATTATATTACGGTTACCATAACGGCCTACTACCTATACCTAAGGCTTAAAAAATCCCAGGTTATGCCGTCCTTCGGAGGAGACATAAATGGTATTCCCAAGCCTGTACGATGTCAGGTACTCGTTAAAGATCCATATCCTAGTTATACCTGGATAGCCAAAAATATATAGGTCCCACTGTAGCGTCGTTCGATTAGCCATAACGACATAAAGTGAAGTTGAGTGAATATACAAACAAACGCGTTATAAATTTATTTTCGTTTATTCCTAGTAATACCCTGGATGTCTCCTAGTAATTCTTGAAATCTATAAATTTCCCCTCTATAAGAAGATATATTTCTTCTGTTTTCTATTCGAACTAGCCAAGACTATTCATTCTTATGATGTTATATAACATATATTAGATATCATCTAGTAGATGATAAACACCTTTTCGTTTATAATATTCGTAGCTTCGAACAATGCAGTAGTATGTTATTAGTGTTACGGTCCGAGAGAAAGGCCCGGAAGGATTAGGACCCCTGAAGGGATTATGAGATTAGAAACATCGAGATCTGGCGAGACAATTCTTGGAATGTCCTAGGTGTCTCCACCCCGACCAACCTTGCCTATATAAAAGGTCAGCTGTTACAGCGAATAATAAGTGAGTAGTAAGTAGTGGTAAAGTTGCTGACTCCTTTGACAGTGAACGGTGACAGCCCGTGTGAGTGACAGTGACAGTTAGTGTCAGCCAGTGAGAGTGTGATAAGTAATAAGTATGTGTAATAAACTGTTTGTCAGTATGTCACATTTGGAGAGTCTTACGGTCGGTAGCCTTTAATTAGCGAACTGTAAGTGTTAATTTGTAGTGTTTAATTTTAGTAGTTGAATTTAGTAATAGTTTAATTCATTTTACACCCAGTAGCCCGTAACATTGATATATAAGAACGAAAACTGGTAAAACAATCCCTATTTCGAACGATATCAAAAAATGGCCAGTTTTAGCAGAACAAATGGAGATGGTTTGGCGGCGGTCAATAACCGCTTTCGTAGAACTGTCGATCTGTACCGCTTTAATCTTCGTGAATTAATCTTCCTTCAGTCAGATCGATACGTTTCAGTATTCGCTCATCTTTCATATGCCGCCAAACAAATGTATGTACCTATGTAGGGTACATAAATTTGTACTGGGTACGGTTGCGCCAGGGTACGGTAGTGACAGTCGTTATAACCGCGAAACTATACAGAACATGGCGAAAAGTATAACGGAAGAGAGGCTCGGCGTGCAAGTCTGAACACGATCTCTAGGATTGCGTAAGTCATCGCGCGACATTAACCTAAGCAGGGCTTGCACTGCTTTTCAAAAGTCAAAAGTAAGTTTCTTTGTTTGATTTATTTTAATAATTACTGTTTTTTATATGCAGATAGATTACCTTGTATTTTTTCTTATTATAAGTTGAACATTAGTAGGTAAATACATGTGATTACTTTTAATGTAGATTGATTGTTTGATTCATGGCGATTTGTTGTTTTCGAAATTGTGCGGTGGGTACGGTTGTGACAAATTTTGTGGGTAAGGTTGTCACATATATTAATTTTTCTTTTTGCTGGTAGATGCCCAGAAACGCTTGCGGAAGACCGAACGAGCGCAAGCTGATATAAATAATTATAAAAATGCTTACGAAGAAGTTAAACGTACGGCTTCTTTACGGAGAGCTGCAGAAATGTATCAAGTTAATCGCATGTCGTTGTCACGATACCTTCGTAAACGTGATGAAGACGGTGCAAATCACGATGGCAGCAAAATCAGCATGGGCTATGTTGCTCATAATAAAGTTTTTTCTATGGAGCAAGAACAGCAGCTATCAAAGTACATCACACGTTGCGCGGATATATATTTTGGGCTTTCTACAAACAGGTACTGAAGCTAGCATTAGACCAGACAACGAAGTACAAATTTAAAGCTACCTGCTACTTGGGGTGAGAATCAGATGGCTGGTAAGGAATGGTTCCGTTCATTCATGAATAGGAACCCGTCCCTGTCTGTAGGCGTAGCACAGACTAAAAGCCTTTCAAAAGCTACAAGTTTTAAGAAGAAAAGTGATGTCAGATTTTAGTTTACTTGCTATATGAATGTTAACTTTCTTTAGAAGAAGTTTATGTTTTGTTATGGTTCATGTCTCCAACAATAAAAGTAACTATAAACCATTTTTCTGTATGTTTATTTCTGTCGCTACCGACCCCGACCACTGTCACTACCGGCCCCAACCACTGTCACAACCGTCCTTCAGGTGTGGTCGGCTGTGACAATTTCCTTCTTTTTTTTAAATTTCATCCTATGCCAAATACAGCATATTTAAGGACAATATATTAGTATTTTTACGTAGACAGATAAACAAATTACTTTTCGTATTACTTTTTTCCCAGCTAACTGATAAATTAATTTCTATTAATTTATCAGTTAACCCAATAAATCTTTATTGGGTAACAAACCAAAATTGTCAAAACTGTACCCAGTCTACCCTTCCTATATATCTTTTATTCAAGAAGATAAATATCTATGCTTAAAGAAGCGTACAAGTTCTGGGCTTTTTAAAAACTCCTAATAAGAAATTAGGAGGTTTTTGTTTTTTATGCCAGTTTTAGAGAGATATGCTCCTGATATATTTTTTATCATAATTTCCCTTCCAGTAGTAACGGTTGTGTAGTGAAGTTAATCTCATTAGCCAGCATGCGACCATATTAAAAGATGGTATCTGCAGTAATTGTTTGTTTGGATCTACCGCCCTTATCAGCCCTAACTAGGCCAGTGGTGACGTTGCTTATCCATATGTTGCCGAACTGATGGGACAAGTTTCTTCAATGGTCGCCACTAACTAGATAACGATAAGGCGTTTGTCTATGTATCACAGCTATAATCTATTTTAGAAACTATTCTCCTCAATGGCTAGAAAATTTCGGGAAACAAAAAGAACCAGCAAATTACAAGAGAGAGTGTATGTGTGTGTGCGAGAGAGAGAGAGAGAGAGAGAGAGAGAGAGAGAGAGTGAGTGAGAGAGTGAGAGAGAGAGAGAGAGAGAGTGAGAGAGAGGACTGTTATAGACAAGATGAGCTGTTCCCTCAACAGTATCTTCTCTTGTCGTGACTAGTGACAATTCCCCAGACCTCCTCGAACCAATCGTTATCAGCCCCCTCACCTATCCTTATCAGTCTTATTAATTAATACCTGTGTACCGTTCTGTACCTATTAGTTTATTGATAAACAATACAGCCTATTAAAAAGGAATTAATCTATAGTTATCAGTCTTCAAGCTGAGCCTTCAACTTCGTCGTGAAAATTGCTTACAAGTTTCTGATATATTAATAAATTAATTTAAAGAAAGGAAATAGTTATTTAGTCTGGACATTACTACCTTAATTATCCCAAAATACCAAAATCGAAATTTATAAAACAATCATCTTCCAACTCTTCTTTACGGTTGTAAAACTTAGCCGCTAACGCTGAAGGATGAACAATGTCTTTAGGTATTCGAAAATAAGGTGTTGCGTAGAATATTCGGTCCACTGAGACCACTGGGGAATATAGGAGACAATACATAACTCGGAATTGCGAAGCTTGTACCTGGTAAATATTACCCTGTAAAGTTGTTAGGCTTAGTAACGAACGAATTCCTAAAAAGTTAATAAGCGCTGTGCTGACTGGGAAGCGTCTGAGGGATAGACCGAATCGTAGGTGGGAAGATTGCTTTAAGAGTGATCTGGGGGATTCGGGTTTGGGTGGTGGTCCTTGGGCGGAAGAATATTGGTGGTATCGGCATCGAGCCTTCCGGTTGTCTAAGCCTGATTATTATGATTAAGTTGGCTCATAATCATTCCATGATCACTGTCCAAAAACAATATATAAATCAGTTTTATTAGTTCATTCTAACATGTTATGTTGGATATAACAATTTCATCTAAATATAACTCGACAAAGAGCATCGCTAGGTAGGTAAATAAGATTGAGTAGGGCGCTCTATTGAGAACAAGGCAATAGATCTTTCCTGGCCAGTAACCTCCATGTTCGATCTCATTGGCGTCTTCTTTTCCTCCCTCAATATAACTGTCGGTCCCCTTGTCGTTTATCATCATGGGTACGTCTCGCACGATATTTATTTCTTCTTCTTTGAAAAAACAGATTCCGCAATGCCCCAGGTACATCGTCAACCCCTTGTAAAAGTTGCTTATAATTCTATTATAAGTTGCCTATAATTTATAAAAGTTGCCTAGAATTTAAGTTTCAGATAATTTTAAAAACTTATGATTTGGAAACTTGCAAACTTGGAATGTAATACATTAAAACCAATGGGTCATATAGATATTAATAAATAATGCACTTTGATGGGCAACGATCATTCAATTCTTTCCTGTCATGTATCATGGGAGTTTGGCCCACTCAACTACGAAAAGCAACTTAAGGATCCTCAAATTAATTTATTGAAGTAAATCCTCGTTAAATCTGTACCGCTACAAGCTATGAAGGTTACAGTATATTGTTGAGGCTGTTTTGTTTCCTACCCAACGGTTGTGCAAAGAGCTGATTTTGTCATCAGATCACTCTCGAACACCAGAATATTCCAGTAATTAAAGGTGCATACTTCATAGAGGTTTAGTGCACCTCATTAGGGTTACCAGCTTTTTCAGAATCTATTCACGGCTGTTCAAAGACTAAATGATCTATCTGCCAGTCGGTCTCCAATTTGGTACTTAGAGAACAGTATATCATCTTCCCGTACTAAACTAATCCGTTCCAAAAAATTTGACTTAAATTATTACTATTTCATAAAAGATTTAAGCACTGTATTATTATGTCTATATTGGAAAATTAAATCCGTATAATTATTTACTGATTCCTTCATTTAAAAATGTATTTTAACGCTCATCTTACAGTACAATTTTATTAAATTTTTTTTCAACTCTTCGTTATAAATGATATGCATCTAAAAAGTTAAGTTAACATCACTTTGCTTATATAAATGTTTTTACTAAATAGCGGATTGACTAGCGGGTTAATGGATAGTGTATTTCGAATATTAATATTGCAATAATATTATTTTTTTTAAATTAAGTAAACGTTGATTTTTAAAATTTAACTTTTTACGAATTATGGATTCAGAACCATATAAAGTTGTTTGTATCAACTATTGTGTAAGCCAACGATCTGATCTTCATTCGTGTTCGGCATTGAAGAACTAGTTAAGTTCTGTAAACCTTAAGATACACCAATTTCCACTAACACACATATTCTCATAGACATAACGATTCATTCACATATACACGTTTGTATTTTACTGACCTTGCCTTATTTCGGTAGCAGCCGGCCCAGTAGACTGTTCGGTGAAGCCATGGATGTAGAATACAGTTGAACGGTTGTTGTTCAGGTATCGCCAATCGCTTCCATTCTCCCAGTCGAACTCAAACTCTTGTCCGAACTCACTTATAAATATAATAACACATTATATATCTATAATAAATCAATGTCTAATAATATATAAATATTAAGATTGACAATATCTTAAGTTATCTTAGTAGATCTTATGGTAACTTACTTGTATTAGTTATCTTTTGCTAAAATTAATTTTAAAAGTTTTATTTATCATATCACTTTTTAATTACATATTTTTGTTTAAATATTTCAAGGTTTATATCATTACATATTATTGGCAATCCCCTTTGTTTTTCTTTATTATAATGAAGTTTTTTTCTCTTTCTTCTCCTTTTATTTCTCTTTCTTTAATTTTATTTAAGGTCCTTTCCTTTTGGTTAGTATATTATAAAAAACATTTATAATTAATTATTATTTTGCTTCTACCACTTAGTTTCAATGGACAAAGCGAAGAACCTTTTTAAATTCGGAGCCTGGCTAGAACTAATAGACTAGAAATAGTTACGAGTTTAGAAAAATCATAAACTGTAAAAAGTTGAAGATCTTAGATAATTTTAAAATTGCTTGAAGGATTTTTTTTTTAATTTCTTGAATGTATGTATATACACTGATGTACTTACTATACGTTGACAAACAGCCTCATGTCCCCCTTGTAAATAGGGCAACAATAATGACAGTCACCTTTTGGTATCAGCTGGACTGTGTATGGGTTTGTTGCTGAAATATAAAAAATACTATAAATCATTTAATAATTAATTTTGTTGCAATCATAATCATTATAGCTTAATAAGTGTTTAATGAAGTGGACTAAATAAGTAAGGAGACAATAATGTACATTACTAATATTTATAGATTTGTCCAATGTACATATATAAAATTAATAAAGACAATATATGATTACTGTAACTTACAAACATTTATTTTCAATCAAGGTTAATTTTCATATCTCTTATTCCATATTTGTATTACTATCAATATTTTTTGTAGAAACCAAAAATACACACTATTTTCATCTCAACCTATTTCCATCATTTGAAAAATTTCTTAACTAAGTTTTAGGCGTTCTAGCCCGACTTTATATTAAAATAGATGACTATATATATGAACATATATCTGCAGCCTCAGTTAGTAAGTAGTTAATATGAAATTTGTCAATGTGAAAAATTGTATTGAGAGAAGTGAAATTGTACCATTGGCTTGAAATGCCATTGTAATAAAAGCAACACTCCTTTGACATCCAATGCTAGACTTAGCCCCTTATAAATTACGACAATAACATGATTCCGCTTCCATCAAAATATTTTGGACAAAATTTTACTTATAAATAAAAATACACATAGATAAAAGCAAATACTTAAAAATTTCCTTCTTCATCTTTTGCCTATATATTTTATGTTCTTGTAACATACAAACTACTAACTTTCCTCACTTTTTCACTTTTCAGAGTAAAAATTAAAATAGTGAATGCCATGATAGAACAAAGACAACGACATATATTAAAGGTAGAAAAAAGTTTATATGTAGATAACGGAGAAAAAATTAAAACCTAGAGAATTTGCTTATCATATTTTGACGTTATCACCTATTTAACAAATTTTGACATTATTATACCCATTTAACAGACTTAGTTATTGATAAGCCTAATGACTAAATACTAGGACGCCTCGGATATTGCTTTAAAAATTTTAAGGAAGAAATTATAGCAAGTTAACTGAAAATAATATGTTATTAAATTCCTTTAATTACCTTCATTAAAACTTGTTACTAAGTCAATTTGAAATAAATAAATCTTATAGAAGTAAAATTTGGCTTTCCCAATAGCCTGTGTAATTAATCTTGACAAATACTACTAAAGAGTTTGAACCATTTCAGATTCTTTGTTCGTAGCAGGGAAGCAGACGTTTTAATATTACATATTAATAATTTTTATTATATTTTTTAATTATTATCATTAAAATCGCTCACCGAATATCAGCGTCATGGCAGAGCATAGTAACTCCTTCAGTAGGTCTATCCTGGTCAACATCCCGATGGAGGTCCTTCGACTTCCAGTTGTAACGAGTAAATCGGGATCTCTACCTATCAGAAGGGGGAGGAGAACACAGCCCAAACATCAACACCAGGGAAGGTCGCAACGTTGCTATCGATAATTATCATACGTCGGCAAAACCGCGATCTGGCGTAGTCAATTGCCCCTAATATTGTTTGTTTTATGTGGTCTCCCACGGCGTTTAAGGTTTACGATGTAAATCAGAAATATGCTTCATCAATATTAAAATGTACTATTTCTCAGCCCTGGTGATGGCATAAAACTATTTTTATTGTTATTGGAATGTCTATTATTCTATTGCCTATCTCAACCTCATTTTGTCTTTCACTACTAACATGGTAACCAATGTATTTTGTAACAAAATCATCTCTCTTCTAATTTTACTGTATGTTATTCATTAAGTATGTTTTATTATCTTCTAGATTTCTTTCCATTCTTATTATTTCCAGTCAGTATTTTCATAATTTTTCTTTTCCTCTTTGTATTTCCTGGCATTCTTTATTTATTTAATTAATTAATTAATTAATATAACCTTTTACATCTTCTGCATTATTTATGTAGTTTTTCTGTTTTATTTTATTCTGAGCCTTGACAAGGTCAAAACGTAGGTACAATTAAAATAAGTCTAACTTATGTTATGTAATTTATCGACTGCACCTCCTGATTTCACACTCTATAATGTTATATACAGTCAACCATTTCCACATGAAAAGAAAAATGAAGTTTACAAGTTTTTTTATTTTACCAAATTTGATGTGATCAACTTATTTGGATGTTACATACTACTTTATACTACATTTAACAATTATTCGACCACGCTTTCGGTGTTAGAGGCTATCTTTAGATTGGAATCGGTTTTTATTGTTGTTTTTTATACAAACATATTCTTTATATATATATATATATATATATATATATATATATATATATATATATATATATATATATATACTAGCGACCCGCCCGGGTAGTAAAGCATATTATGCCCATATGTTTTGTCTGTCTAATGTATTTTATTATATAGATATTATAAACAGAAAAACAAAACAAAATATTTCTTTATATACGAATTTATTTTAATGCGCGTTAAGTTTTTGCGATAACCATAAGATACTCATTTATACATATGGTATAAAATATTCTAATAATGCGCATGAATAGCTGTCCAAATACCGCATTACGTTATCAATTTTTTATAAGATATAATAGGTACAGTAAGCTATCCTTAAAAGATAGATATATGCTATCTCTGACTGTTTTGTAGATCTATAAAAGAGGAATATTCCACCATGCATTGTTTCGTTATATGACAAAGGCATTAGGCAGCGTCATCGAAGAAATCTCCCTGGAGGCTATACTTTTTCCTACACTTCCAACAATTATCGTTATATTACTACAAATTTACACAAAACCATGACGAATTATATACCAAAACCGTTAATCATTCTATTTATTGGTGAAAACCGCATGAAAATCCGTGCGGTAGATAGTGAGTTTACCGCGAACAGACAGACAGGCGCAGCTGAGGACTTTGTTTTATAATATGTATAGATATCTAATGTAGCATATTATTGAAAAATATTTCCCTCACCCCTTCCTCACGTATTTTCCTTTTACAGAACGTAGAATAAAATTGGATGACGTGTTACTAGAAAGTGAAACAACAATTTTAATAAATATACAGCCAGACGATATAATCAGAAAACGTTTTATATAAGGATAAGGAAATGAAAATTAAAAACTAAAGATTTAATTTAAACAATTTTGGCATAATTATACTTATGTAAGTAATTAAGGCGTTATTTAACGTAATATTTAAAGCCTAGGCCCAAATAACATCCAAAACTTCGTTTAAAGTATTTTTAAATGAAGCATTATAGTTGAACATTGTATTAATTTTTTTTAAACAACTTTATTATACTACGTATAAAGATTAAAGATGTGCCAAGTCAATGTGGTATACACAAAGTAAATAGGCTAAGCGATACATACTGACGTGTGAAAATGAGAAGTAGAGAAACTGCCCACTGGTACTCAAATCTTTTTTCTTTTTTTTTTATTATTTATTTATTGATATTTACAACTATATTACAGTAATATAACAAGTAAATTGGCTGAGAGATACTTAATGACATGAGATAATGACAAGTAGAGAAACTACCCACTGGTAGTACTCAAATCGCATGTTCAACTAAGAAGGTCACGTGGCCATCTTCTTCTCAGATGCCTCGGAGGATTATCGGGAATTGACGAGGAAGCTAGATTTGAAACTAGAGGGTTTGAGTGGAAATGAAGTTTGTTATGAAAGGATAGATACCGGGTTCGGGCCAAATCAGCAACCAATGGGACATTAAGCTCGTTATGGGTGACTTTATTCTTAACAAAATAAGGAGCGTTGAGGATTTTACGAACGTCGTACGAAGTCCAAATAGGTCGTATGATGGTCATGTAGATGAGTCTTTTGTAATTAATTGGGAGCTTAGAGCGTTTGTCTAGTAAGTGTTGAAGTAGCCTGAAACGTCGAGCGGTTTCTTGTCTTTTGAGGATTCCAGGTTAATCGTTTGTCAAGATGCAACCCTAAGTATCGGATCTGTTCTACAGGCATAAGTGGGATATTATTAAAGGATACTGAAGGGCAAGAAGTCATTGGTTTACGATGTAAGGTAAAAGTGATTTGATGCGATTTTTGAGAATTTATTTTAATTCTCCAGTTTTGACACCAATCTTCAAGATCAGTGGTATGGGATTAGAGGCTTTGGGATACGATAACTGGATTGGTGTTGACTGATAATACACATGCATGTGGTAAGGGTTGGGATGTCAGCTGTATAAACTGTATAAAGGATTGGGCAAAGGAAGACCAGCAGATTGGGAAAAGAGGTTTGAATAGACATTATTATGGTTTACTTGGAAAGTCCTGTTTGTGAGATTGGATTGAAGGATGAGAAAGTAGATAGGCGGTAGGAATTTACGAAGACCGATCCCGGATGCCAGACTCGGTCGAAAGCCTGTTCCACATCATGAAAGGCACCCGAACAATATGATCCACGTTCTAATGCAGAGGAGACTACATCCACCACACGATGACATTGCTGAATAGTGGAGTGGGATGCTCGGAATCCAAACTGGTGTATGTTTTGATTGAAGTACAATTTTGCTTACCTCCTCTAAAATTACTCGTTAAGTAAGGATAAATTTTAAGCAATTGAAATGTACTTTTTGAATTGTTACTATAAAAGCATATTATTTCTGTGCTAAATTTTAATTACTGCTGTCTTAATGAATAGAAAATAAAATTGACTTGTTAAGTCATAGGATCGAGTATTGAAGAAAATCTATGAAAGTTTATGTAATCACATTATACTCTAAGACATAATAATATACTGTATAGAAACCTGTATTGTTATCTTAAAGGGAATTCTCCCAGAATAAATAAAGACTCTACTATTATTATTAATGAGTTTGATTCTCCATCGAATAGTAAAAAATTGTGCTTTTATGTTCTAATTAAATTTATGAGTAATAAAATCAATAGTTATATTGTACAGATATAATTACAAGTTTAATCCTCAAAAGGGAGATTTTAAAATGTAATTAAACTTCCAACGCGCCAACATGAAGATTTAATAGCTTATTAATAGGGTTTATAGATGTAATAAAACGATGTCATCTTATTTGTCGTTATGCTTTTAATGGCAGTGTTCTAGTTATAGAAAACTAAGCTCATTATAGCAGTTGCCAGCGATAAAGATTTCAGGAATAATATTTCAATTATATATAAGATTTCAATTGAATCTGGAATACCCATGAAATTGTTTCTTCTTGACTAGAAGAGGTCGCTTGGTTTGAAACTAGTGGATTTGAGTGCGAATAAAATTTGTCATGAAAAGATTGTTATCGGATTCGGGCCGAATTAGTAACTAATGAGACATTAGGGCAATTATGGCTTACATTGTTCGTAATGAAGTAAGTAGCGTTAAGGATTTTACAAGGGGTTTTGGATTTTAAGGAATTTTAATGATGGGAATTCGATGACTAAGTTTATCCCCCAAAGCTTTATTCAGTAACACCAGATAGCTCTTGTTATAGTCACGAAAATAAACACAAACATTTTTCTGAGTAGGGAGGTATATATCTACATCCCCGGTGAATAAGTAGTTAAGTCTAATTTTCTCCAAAATTATTTTCTTGTACTTAAGTAAGCGGAATCGAGTTATTTTCGGAGTGAATAAGGGGTTAAGTAAGCCATTGGCTTGAAAAGGAGTTATTGTTTATATTACAACTATATATTTTTTATTTTTTTTAAATATTTTATTGAATTGGACAACTGTAATATATACATCTAGTACAAGGGATACATGACTAACTAGATACATAAAAGGACATGTAGAGGCACTACCATTTCTACTCTAATAACATTTCTATAATATAAGGTCCCGAGGCCATCTTCTCTTTAGACGCCTAGGAGGATTGTTCGGGATGGAATTGGATGCAAGGATGGAAACCAGTGGGTTTGGATGGGCCTGGAGTTTATTATGGAATGATAGGTATCTGGGATGAGCTAAATCGGTAACATATGGAACGTTAAGGTCTTTATGGATGGTTTTATTTGTGACAAAATAAGGAGCGTTTAGGATTTTGCGAAGGATTTTGGATTGCAAGGATTGAATACGGGAGGAAGTCGATGGTTTGGTGGAGCCCCATAGTTCAATTCCGTAAGTCCATCTAGGTCTTATAACAGTCACATAAATAAGTCTTTTGTAATTGATCTGAAGCTTTGAGCGTTTGTCTAGTATGTGTCGAAGTAGTCGGAAGCGTCTAGCTGTTTCTTGTCTTTTCAGTCTTGTGTGATGGTTCCAAGTAAGACGTTTGTCTAAGTTGAGTCCTAGGTAGTGAATCTGTTCAACAGGGATAAGTGGAGTACTATTAAAAGATACAGTAGGACAGGAAGTAATGGGTTCTCGGCGAAGGGTAAAGGTAATTTGATGGGACTTGTTGGAATTGATTTTAATTCTTTAATTCCGACACAACTATATTAAAAGCCAATTACTACGAGAACGATACGATTACGGTTATCTGAAAGCAGTTAACTCTCCTTGGACAAAATCCGAGTTAACCACTTATTCACTGGTGCTGTAGATGTATGATGCATTATATATATATGTACATGATGCGCCTAAAAGTTCTTTAATTTTAGGAATATACTTAATTACAGACTTCCTACATAATTAATAATCCATTAATCTTATTAATTACCGTAGATATATAGCTATTACACAACAATAAATAGACCAACTATAGCAGAAAAGTAGATTTGTATTGTTGATTCAATTGTGGTGGAAGCCTTATAGGATACGCCGGTCCACGTTTCGTCTCTCTATAGATGTTTATTTAAAACATGTCTACCATGCGAATTAAAATCTCTTTAGTCATATATAGTTCATTAGATTTAATAGGAAAAAAAATAACTAGAACATATAAAAATAAATTAAATAATAATAAAGCTTTATTGACATCAAATTTTGACAAAAGCCTCTCCCTTAGAAGGTAAAATGGAGCTCAGCTCCAAAATATAATTTTATTATATTATAAATATAGTTTTTTGTGACAATATAAAATAAAATAACCAATACTCGTTACAGATTACAAAAAAAACACTCTTTTAGAACAAATTTAAATAAGTAGTTATAAAATCAAATAATCATCATTCATTATTCATTACTATAAAAAACAATACAAAAACGTTATTTTAAAAACAATTATAAATAAATAATAAAACTAAATTACTACCACTTTCACTATAAAACAACAATCACTACAAACTACAAAAACAAAAGAAAACTGTTTCCCTTTTATAGACTCTTCACTTTTCAGGGGTAATTTCATCCCTCCACCTCATGTACTGTCTTCCCCTGCTTCTCATTTGGCCGATCGGTGTCCACTCGGTGCTGCTTTTCGACCATCTCCCGTCCTTGACTCTGGCTAGGTGTCCAGTCCACATCCATTTCAGTTTTCGGGCCTCCTTGCTAAGACCTTTAACTTTTACACGAGTTAGGATATCTTGGTTCTTGATTTTCTCAATTCTTCGGATTCCCTTCATACTCCTTAAAAGTCTGAGCGTCATATTGAGGGGCCCCTCAATACACAAGTTTAGGTTCCAATGTATAGATATAATCTATACGTAAGTACTTCCTAGCATCCTTTCTTTACCAAGTTGTCCAATCCCGCCCACCATCATACATCTTCGATCTCCTTCATTTCAAAACCACAGTCCACTCCCGTAATACCCGTTCTCGGCTCTCAGATCTATATACAGTATCCCACCGAACAGCAGCTTTTGACAGAGCTTTCCTTTTCCGATCCTCGTCTCTTTGGAACTCAATACCTTATTCTATTCGTCATTCCAATAACCTTTCAACCTTTAAATCCCGTATATTCAATCACCTAATTTCGTTAGAATTCCAAAAAAATTGGAAAAAGTACGTTTAGTTTTGAGATTAAGGTTTTCTAAATGATAGATGAATGGTGTATTTGATATATATGTGTGTATCTGCGTAAATGTATCTGTGCTTACGCCTGTGAGTGAGTTGTGCATATATATACTTTTTCTTTCTTTGCTAATTTGGCTGTTCACACTTCCAGTCACATATCTTTATATTTACTTATTTATAATAGCTTTAATAGTTATCATAGTTACGATTGTTTTATTTTTTTCTGAAATAAAAAAAATTAACATCGATTTTTTTGGATACATTCCACTAGTATTTCTAACATGATATAAGTAAAAAAACCTGCATTTCTGGGAAAAACTATTTGTTAGCTTTGAATAGCATTAGGACACTAAGTGTTATAAAATGCCTTCTGACAGAAAAGCTCTGAAGGAAGCTAGGTCGGTACAGTTTTGATGAGTTACTAAAAAAATAGTTACCCATTTACCAAATCTATAACCAAATAATCTAGTCTAATGACTATTTTTAATCTCTAATACCTTTACTGTAGCCACCACATTACCAATGATAATGTATTTAAAATAATAATTTTATTTTACTCTTTAATAGGCAATAAAAAACATAATATAGAGCAGATTAGAAGATGACAAATATGAAATGGTGTAATCGAAGAAGATAATAAAAGTTGATGAACGATATTGCTCCGAATGAAGGCTATATGTCATGCGGCTCTTTGTCATTTGTAGCCATGCCCAAATAGTGTCCGTCCACAGTAATATACTATCGTAGATTTATTTATTATTTGTTAATAATTTATGATAGTATATTAAAGTTAAATAAAGTATAATATAGAACAAATCAATTAATGAAATCAAGTAAATTATAGAATACTATCGGACTATTGGACGTTGTAGAATTGGTCGATAGTCCACCGATAAAAATCAAGTAATATAAAAATTTTATATTCATTAATTGTTTAACTGATATTACTATATTAAAAATTATTAGTTCAAAAAAAATTAATATACTAAAAATTAATTAATAATATTCAGTAACTTATAGAATACTATTTGGAGTTTCCATTAAATGACTTACCGAACGATATTGAAATCGAAAATTGAAAATCGATCCAAGGTTGAAAATAAAATAGACTAAAAATTTGATATTTAGTAATCGATTCACAAATACCACCATATAAAAAGTTATTCAGTCGTGAAAAATGTGTAATAAAGGATAAAGTAGGAGGTTAATCTTTACGGTTTAAGATTCATTATCTAATTTTTTTTTATTTTCTTGATTTTGTTTAACATCGCTTCGACTTCTGGGGTCTTCTGCGACGACTGTTCTTAAATTTCTTAAATCAGCTTCGTAGCTTTTAAATACATCAGAGTCTTCTGTATTGTATTATTTTCTTTGAACGGTAGCCATGTTTCAATATTATAATTCATCCTTTCTGTTTGATATATTTTACTTTCAAATGGAAGATTGGTTGATAAATCCCTTGAAGTAGATGGGGGTGAGTCGGCTTTGTATGTCCGATTCTTAGCTTGCTTATTATGCTAAATTTTTGTGTCGTTATGCCGCTTAGAGGGATCCAAGCAGTGTTTTTATACTTTATTGCACTGATATGGGTTTTGCGGAAGCCTCTCCCACTATGTATGATTTTTTTTTTTAATTTACGAGTGTGTGGGATATAAACCACGTACATATGTATTAATCTCATCTAGTTAGATATTTAAAAAAAAAAGAGAGAGAAATAAAGGAAATAAGTCAATCACCATAGGTATGGTTTTTGGCACTTGGCATAAATTGGATGTATATGTAACTATAAATTGTTTCTCCTATATAATTATTGTTAACTTTTTTTAATGTTTTTCTTTCTCTTCTTCTAATCTGTTTTTAATATTTTGTTATTTAAGGTAATTCGCATTTTTTTCATTTTTTTTTTTAATTATTATTTCTCACTACCTAAATTATTTTTAATAATTAATTAAATTTAATTATTTTACACTCTAAGGCATAATAGCTTATAATACCTGAATTGTTATTCTAAAAAGCTTTCCCCTGAATAAATATAGACATTATTATTATTTTTAATTATGTATAAATAAAAATTTGGTGCTTACATAACCTAATAATAGTTGACTTTTCCACGCGTAGATGAAAAAGCTAAACATAAATATCTTTCTATGTTCAATCCGCTTTGTTTATAAGAGCTGGCTGGCTAGTGAAGACAATAAGTCGAACAAACAAACTTGTAAAGGCTGGAATGACCGAGTACGGCGCCTCTCCGGTCTGCGATAATCCACAATCTAGTTCAATCCTCTTCTGCCAAGGGTATGGTCTATATTCCTCTGAGTTGGCATACATTTTTTATTATCTTTATCAGTTTATTATTATCATTTTATTACAGCAAAATAAATTAATAACTAATACTAGTCAAACAGCTAAATATGAAAATGGTATAGAATACCAATATTTTTTCAACCCCAGCTTGTTGATTGTAAGGGAGAAAATGGAACATTCCCCTCCCAAAATATCAAAATTGTACCTTCGAGAATTAATACTCATAATTTAAAAAAAAAAAAAGTACTACCTGTACAACATATGAGGGATCTTGTTGAGACTGTACTGTTTAAATTATAATTTATATAGGCAATTCACAACACAGATGATGTCTGCTTACAGTTAATAAAGTCGCCTTTGAATGCTTTACAAATACGAAAAATCTTCTGCCTATAGATTTGGGAGATAAGTAATATTTTTTAAAAAATAAAATCCTGTACCAATAAAACCCATGAAGGGTCTTGGTTCAGTACATGTTACAGTCTGTATTCTTTCAAACAAAACTGTTGTGCAAGGAAGTGGATTTGTCCGAGATCACTCTCAACACCCAGGTTTTACCCGCAATTTAGAGTACCCACACAGAGCCTGACCCAAGGAGGGTTCATCTATGGCCGTTTATAGAATAAATAATCTTGTATGATTTTTATTGATAATATTTATTTTTACCTTCTATTTTTTCGAATTTAATGATCTAAAGTTAACAACCATTGGCTTTTAATGAAGAAAGAAGTGGTGAAGAGGAAGAAAGAACCGCAAAACAAAACTTCCCTTTTGATACGACTAAAGTTTTAGTTCTGATGACTAGTCTTTCCCTTCCTTCAGAACTACAAATAAATCGATCCTTTGAATTTTTTAAATATTTATCGAGCTAGAATATCTTCAAAAACGATTAATACGATTATTGATCCTATAAAGCAAATTAATATATTAAAAAATATCAAAGCGACCAGTGGTGTGGTTATTATTACTACCTACAATTCCCAAGATCGCAGGTTCGTTACTCGGCAGGAGTTCCTGGGATTTTAAAATGGAGTAAAAATCCTTGCTTATGCCGTTACTTAAAACGGGGGTCCCAAGCCTACGCCGGTTACTCATTAAAAATCCCTATCCTAATTAAACCTGGATAGGCAAAATTTGGGGCTTCCAGTGTAGCGTCGTACTATTAACCATAGCAACATAAAGTGACATTTAATATACAAATAAAGCGGACCAGCAAAGGATATTTATTTTTATCTACACGAGGAAATGTTAATTATTATCTTGTAAATTATGTAAGATTTTATTGTTATTCATAATTTAAACAATCCAGATATTGAATATTTAACTGTACTTAATATCGATTGACCTACAAGAGTTGGCCACAGTCGATATCACCGATTTCAATATAAGCTATTGTTTACATAGGGAGCTCAGTGGTAGAGCGATGAGTCCCTATGCCGAAGGTCCTGTGTTTAAATCCCGCTGCTGACAAGACTTTTATTTAATATGTTAGCACCCGTAGATGGATCCTATAGGATCTAGGAAATCCTGGTTTCCCAGCCTTATATTACGAGGTTACCCAAAACAAGGAGGTGGAATTCTGGCGGTTGAGCGTGATCTAGGACAAATCACCTCCCTGCACAACCGTTGACCAAGAAACAGTGCTGTCTTTAACCGTGTACCAATTCCCCAGACCCTCCACGGGTTTTTGTGGTATAGGTTATCTTTTTCTTATTTGCATACATAAGTATTTCACACGTTTCATTTCTACTCCATAAACAACTGTCTATATTTATATATGTGCTTGAAAATTTGGATCTTTACATTTTTTCCACAATTTCTTGATCGATTTCCTGTGGGATATTTCTTCTTGCACCATCCCATTTCTACACATCATCACACTACACGTCATACTGTCGATGACAAAGTGTTGACAAGTGATGAGACAGCTACCTATATCTGAGAACGTAGGCTAGTTCTGGAGATCACTACACTACCTAATTATATCTGTTATATAATTTAGTGTAAATTATTTTTAAATCGTATATTGAAATAACTGAGTCAGTTAAATCTACATTAGTAGATGTCGATGACAAAGCGTTGACAAGTGATGGCACCGCTAGCTCGATCTGAGATAACTTAGGCTATGGCTAGAGATCACTACACCGCCTCAGTTAAACCTAAGTCTGAAATATAAAAAATTTTACTGCCCTTCTTCCCAGCTCTCTTTCCATTATCTGCGCCCTCTATTTTATTTCATTTCTCTTTATGGCCTACTTTATTTACAACTGGAGGGTTCTTTTTATTTCGGCAATATATCTATTTATAAGTTTATCTAGATCATCGCTTCGACTAAAGTTCAGCGACCTTAAGTGTCGAGTTTGATATAAAATAAATAATAATAAAACATTTAAAAGTAGCCAATAAAAATAATTGATCTCAGGATGTTATGATATACAAATTTGAGGCGTTCAGGATCAAAGCGGAAAACTCGATTATTTCAAAAATTGACTTTTTCACGGTTCCTCTAGTTAAGTGAACTAATTTTGTCTATCTGTCATATTTCTCATGGCTTTGGTCCCCTTCTGAACCTGAAGTTTCATGAACATAGAGCATTTCTTGACTATTGGTCTTTGTTCTATTGAAAAACATTTCATCAACAAAACAAGTACCAGATAAATAAAAATAATATTTAATAACTTAATATATTAAAAAACCACTGATAACTGGCTGGTTTTTGTTGTTTTATTAATTTTCTCTCTCAAACCCTTTTTACTCCCATCCATGGGAGATGGATCATATAGGATCTAGGACCCTCCTAGGGCTCACCTAGCCTCTATAAAAGTATATATATTATATATTAAGTATTTATATATGTATTTTGATCTTATAAAAATAGGGTACCCAAAATAAGGGGGGGAAATCTAGCGGTTGAGCGTGACCTAGGACATGTCACCCCCTTGCAAACCGTTGTCCATGAAACGGTTTTTGTATACCCATGTACGAAAATTGGCTCAGCAAACGCGAAAATCTGGATTGTCTTAAAGTTGTGATGTGTTATGTATGGTCTCAATTGATGTAAATATTTTGGTGCCTATATTGTTGTCGGATGAATAGACAAAACATTTACTAGCAATTTTCAAGTATTTTAGAAATTTAAGGGTTTGAGTTTTTGATTTTGCCAGTAATATTGTAGTGATTGCCTTACGTTAATGTTTTTGATAAGCTTTATTGATATGAATATAAGTATAAATTATTTTTATTCTTGATTTTTACAATTGTTTAAGGACGCCAATATTTGAAAAATCATATATCAGCGAACTTTCGTTGATCTTATATTCATGCCCCAACAACAAAATAGTTCTCAAAAAAATCCTAGAAATTTTACCACAAAATTTATTTCATCCAATTTCTTTAATATTTATTTTTTAGATAATCAGTATTTATATTTATATTATTGTTTTCTGTTTAACAGGACAAATTGCTCACGAAATTGGAAGAAAATGAACCCGAGCTGGCAACATCACAAGAGGATGAGGTCAGTGTACATATAGTTCAATATATAAAAAGTTCTCTAGAATAAGCAAACATTAATATCTTCACCCATCTTCCGTAAGAAGTAATATGTTCATTGAAATGAATCAGTTATTTTAGGATAAAGTAATCATTTATGTGGCATATTGTTAATCTAGATTGCAGTGGTTGTTCTAAAAGGCACTCGAAGCAAAGACTATAAGACTAGGAGCAAGTGGCCAAATAAATGCCATGTTATTTAAGTTTATGTAAATATGAGTTTATATACATAGAGTAGATGTGATAAATACGTTAATATTATAAACCTCAGCGAAATGAGGTGAAACAAAAAAAAAAATAGATGGACAGTAGTTCGCATTGATAACTGTTTTTGTTTGTTCAAAATTCAAACCTGGACTGAGACAAAAAAATAATGAAAGTTTGAAATTTGTTGTTTAAATGTATATGAAGAGATATCACTAATTTTAAGTATGTTTGTTTTGTTTAACGTCACTTTATATAGGTATAAGATATTAGTGACCTTTAACGTGTACCTGAAATCGCACAGGCTCGATACCTCCATTTTACGTCCCATAAGAGGAAGGCATTACCAAGGATTTTTTACTCCCTATAAAAATACTAAGGCAGCCTGCTGTGATTAGGTTGTTATGGTAACCACTACGCCACAGGTGACTACATTATACAGTATTATACATTTCACATTAAATAGATCTATAAATAATCACCTATAGTAATGTGAAACGTTGACTGATCAGTAATTGACTGATATTAGTCTAGATTTTTTTTTTAAATGTTATCGTCATAATTATTTAAGACTTAAATCATTATGACGAACTTAATTATTCATCCTCATCCATTAGAAGTAATATATTCAGTTTTATGTGTATTAACCACCCTTTATTGTATATTGTTATTCTGGCTAAATATACGAAGATATTTCCTGACGAAAGAGCTTATTTTGACCTTTCTATGGAAACCAATCGAGCTGAGCCCGTCTCACCCTACGGCCACAAAAGCTATCGCTTTAACAAAAACAGAGAAATGTCACGAGTTTATATTTAGTCGGGTGAAAAGGGAGGGGTTATAATGGCGATAGATAATACGCAGGCTGTTCAATACTCGATAGAATACTTAAAGTCTGCAATTTTGGAAGTTAATGGTAAAAAAACTGCCACATAAGTTTCTTTCTGCTCATACTGAACCCTTAACTTTCTCCTATACTAAGTACTCCAGGAAGCAATACTCTGGAATTTCGAAAGTATCAGAATATGCTTTATGTCGGATTCTAGTATCCGAATTTATGCAAATGACATTAAGATACCATCTTGTTTTGTAGCATTTCATTTCGTATGTAGATATAGATATAGATATAAAATACTCTTTATTATTAAATTATTTACAGTGGTTTCTTTTTAATTTTAATTACAACATTAGCAACCACAGCATGGTAGTTTATACCGTCTGCAGGGAGTTTGATTGAAATACTAAATAACAACAAAACAAAAAATAAATTAAATTTCTTTTTGACGTTAATAATTAAATTCTGAAATTAAAAATTGTCTATAACGACCTGAATTAATTTCAAAATTATATAAACCTATTAAATTCTCTCCATTCAGAATATCTATTAATTTTTGTTTTGAGATCAGCTGTTGTTTTAAGAATTTTTTTCTATACAATTTTAAGACGGGACACAGTGCCAGGAAGTGAAAACTGTTTTCAATTTCATTCAGATTACACAGTGAGCATAGCTGTATATTTTGCGAATCAATTTCAAATGGTTTGTAATTTAGATTCAAAAGTTCCCCTCTGCATTTCATAACTACGCTAATCTTTTTTGTTACTTTCAAATGTCTATGGTAATCTATTGTTTTATTTAATGAGCTATAGAGGCCGTGGTGTGTGCCCTCTGCTGCTTTTGCATGGCAAACTTGGATAAAATAATCTTTGTACAGCTCTAACATTTTGGACATTTCTCCCTCCCAAGTACCCATTTCGTATGTTATGAGCTAGTCCGTCATGCGCTACCACTGTATACAGTCATATTCCTTTTAGCGTTCCAACATTACCATCCAAATCTCTTGGATAGAGCATTATGTATCTTTCCAACGAGTCTTAACTTGTCATGAATGAATAGTTACAAACTAGTTGCAGACAGATCTCCAACCTTCGATTTTAAAACGTGTTTTGTTAGTACGTAGTTTATTCTTACATAAATCTGATATCTATCTACTCTTCACATATTGATTTTCTGTCCTGTTTACAGTGCGTGATATGCGTCAACGCCAAAGCCACTATGCAGACGTCGCCTTGCGGACACCGCGTAGTCTGCAGGAAGTGCTTCGTGAAGACGATCCAGATGGCTGTGTCCCAGAGGCTACTTCCGCTCCGATGTGTGATTTGCAGAGCGAAAATCCTGCGGCTCAAGGCCAGCGGGAGGATGGTCACTTCCGCTTCACATTACTCCGTGCCCAACTCGGAGTCCCTCTACTCAATGTCATCTGGATCATCTTCCTTCTCAGGTATATTCATGGACTACGCCTTCAACATGTTTTGATTTCTCGTAATTTGGACATTGAAGAAGTCTCAAGTTAGATCTCGGAGAACAGTTGGGCTTATGTCTTTTATGCAGTGTTCCGAGATATTCTTAATGTCGCAAATACTAACCTGAAGAAGTTTATGGTTCTCGTTGCTCAAATAACTGAATTGAAAGAAGCGGAATCATGTCTTACTCTTAATTTTTGGCTTGAAATGGAGCATTGATATAAGCAATAACTCCTTTTCCAGCCAATGGCTGACTTAGCCCCTTTTCACTACGAACATAACACGATGCCGCTTCCTTATGAACAAGAACTCATTTTGAAGTAAATTCGGCTTAACCACTTATTCACCGAGCTCGTAATGTTATGTACAATACTAGCAAGTTGAAAAATTAAAATATATTGAAAAATATGGTATAATTTTAACTCAATTGGTTGTTTGAAATGCACAACATTTTCTTTTATAGATTTACATATACATAACATTGGTACAGTTATAAATATAATCTACCCCAACCCCCCCCCCCCCATCTTTCCCATTAAACATGTTGCAGGTAGATATCATCTGTTACGTCTATTTGGTCTTATATTTTGGGTACAATTATTAAAATTTCTACTGCTAGAAATTCGGGGTTTTGTCTCTTTTGTTTTGGTTGTGCTATAATCATAATATTTTATTTCAATGTTAACACTATTTATCAAATATAATTTCTTTGTTATAATACAAATAAATAACTAGATGGCTCTACATCACACGTGGGGACAAGGCCTCCGTCACATCCCCAAAATGCCAATCATATTACATGTTATATTACACCTATGAATTATAATAAAAATTAAGGACATCGAAATCATACACAGCTATGAATTGCCCATTCCATAACGTTAATTATTCTAATCTCAATAGTTTATCAACCAATTATATGATTGATAATGTGGCTCAGAAGGTAATTTTTTTTTAAGCAAAATCGTTAGTAAAGTACGAATTGAGTCCATATCATCATTGAACCCTTTTGATTGATTTAAATGTGATTTCAGATCTCTTGTCGTTCTTTATCCATTTAACGTAACTGTAGGGTGCTGTGGCTGTCCGGGCGATGGTGCAGTGGGAGTCCTAAATTTGTCCTATCCATAATTAGGATAGGAATCTTTAACCAGTACCTGACATCGTACTGGCACGGGAGCCACATTTACATCCATTCCGAAGGACATAAACAAGGATGTTTTACTTCCTTTAAAAAAAAAAACACAGGTCACCCATTAGCCTCTTCGTTAAAGTTTTGTTTCAATATAGGTTAGGTAATTTAAGCTCGATAGTGTCGATACTTTTCATGTTTGATGATGTATACCTTCCACTGAAGGTTACTGTTTAGGTAACAAAACCGTTTGTATTATATGAACTGAGTACAAAAGATCATTGTTTCAAATAAATGATAATGAAGCTATAGTATTTTTTCAAGTCACACAATTCGTCAAATTAAAGTCCATCATTTATTTAAAAAATCGTTAGTAAAATATAAATTGAATCCAATAAAAAAACATTTATGAACCTCAGACATTTCTTTATTCAATATTGATTAGACATTTTAAAATCGATAGCATCAATACTATGAGGTCGTTCTGAAGGTCATTGTTTACGAGTGAAAAGAGTTTGTAATGATCGGGTTGAGGCTAAAGCATTAATGTCTATAAAAAATAATTTTGAAGTTATGTAGGCATGATGTTTGTTCGTTTGATACTGATTAGATATTATTGGCTAATAGCGATACCATGCTATATAAGATCGCTCTGAAAGTCATTGTTTACGGCCAAACACCTTGACACGTAGACAAAAACAAGTGGACTTTTAGGTCCAAAGCTATTAGAAAATCTGTTTGGCATGAAATTAACCTCTTGTTATTCAATCTGGTATTTGTTTATTTAACGTTACATTATGTTCCTAAATTTTGCCTATCCAGATATAATTAGGATAGGGATATTGAACAAGTTCAGGGAAGGTACGCCCATTTTACGCCACCTCTTTAGGACGGTATGATCGTTTTTACTGATTCGGTTATGTTTCAATGTCGTGATATATTTCACCATTGCATCTTTATTTACGGGATTCTGCAGTTTTTAGTGGACCAAGAGTTCTGCAAATCATTCGTCTAAAATTTCTTTATTTCCTCTGCTGAAGTTTTCTCTGTCCACGATTCCTTTGATCTTCTGTCCATCTTCGTCCAGTCTTCTCTGGTCTTTCTTCATCCAAAAACCTTTTCTCACTTTTCTTCCGAATTCATTTCCCTCTAACATGTGAGACTCTGTTTAACTAAATCATTCATTTAATCCACGTTGCGATTGTCTTCTTCTTTCAGAAATAGTCAAATATTTGCTTGGTCGGTCTATACTTGTTCATTCTGCCTTTGTTTATTTATTAGATCTCTATCTTTTTTTTTTTTTTTTTTTTTTTATCTAAGCTCGTAATTTCTTGTTCTACACCTCTTCCATTTTATTTATATTGATTCTATTCAATATTTCTGGGCCAATTACCGGTTTTATCATCATCGGCGTCGAACCTTCTGGCTCTTTTATTAAAATAATAATCAATAAATTCTAATTCGGTTTTGGGCCGAACGAGAACAAAACCTACTCCAACTTCCAGCAGTCTAATGAAAATGGAATGAGCGGTAGGATATGAGTGGCCGTAATAAAACGGGTAGTTACTCCAAATGGGTCGTAAAATCGAGGAAATCACTCGATTCGATGACGGCCATCCCGAGGAGATGGCGGAAATAAATTGGAATGGACTCCAACCATTCATTCCCGATCCCAGTTAACTCCCTTCCATTTTATGGATTGTAAACTTTTATCGTCTCAGGTCGTAGTCTCGCCGACGGTATGAATTAGAAATACTCGATCCTTTCATCTCCAGTTTTGAAATGCCTATTTATCATAGTTAAGATTTGTTTTGACACAGCTAGCGAATTAAGAAGTTATTAATATAGACTGCAATAAACATTTGATGATCAAATTTATTGAAGAATAACATTTTATTGCCTTTAATTAAAATTTTACTTACTTCTCTTCCCCAATACGTTCGTTTGTCTCTACTTACGACATTTCGTTATATGTGAGCGCTTACTTCTTACGATTGCTTCATGAAGTTCCCGGCACCATAATTTACCCCCATCTGTAGCTGACCTTCCATTTTTACAGGTACAGACCCTGGGAAACTTTGATTTACCTGCTCAATGACCCTTTACAGATTATTTACATATTCCTGCCAATCTATTTGTGCCACATAAAACTTAGGATAACCACTTTATAGAAACTGAGTGAGCCAGAGGAGGGTCTGCAGATCCCACAGGTTCCGTCCGTGGCGGTTGACAGAATAAACAATTAATATAAACTACTGATAATACGCTAAACCCGAGATCTCAGCACTACAATTCAGCGCTCTACAAACTGCCACCTCGCTTCCATTGTTCATTTTAAAAATACATACAATTTTTGTTTCTAATCTAATAATTGTTCGCGCCTGCTTGACTAATACCCCTGGGATGTACCGGACATCCAGTGATAAGATAAGAGACACGCTGGATGATAAGATAGCCGAAGAGGTTCAACCTGGCTGAGGATCTATACGACCAAGGCTTCTGGGTTGTCCTAGCCCTGATTAATTCACAAGGTGATGAGCTATCGATTCCCGGCCCTCGTCACGAAGACACCACTTCCATCGAACGGTCAGTATTCCCCGGCCCTCTCAGGTCAGTATTCCCGCGCCCTCCCAGGTCAGTTATGGGCATCTGATTTACTTATCGATAGTGGTCTCAAATATTATCGATATCGGTCTCTACAGCAACGAATAAATTGTATGTCGTTCATTGATTCTGTTAATTAAACACGATGAAATTAAAATTCCAACAAAAATTTCAAATAGTAGGTACTATTTACGCCCAGAAGACAAAGAATGAGGATTTTAGCACAGACTCTAACTATCTAGAAACATGAAAATCTAGTTTTATGAGTGGATTAGCAATTCTGTTTCTTACGATTATAAAAGTTCATTATTTAATTTGGCAATAGCAATAATATAATTAGTTATCATTAAAAATAACGAACGAAAATCGCTCAATAAATATAATAACACCCTCTCCAACTTTTAGGATTACAGTTATGGACTTCGTTCAATGTCTAACATAGGCTTTAAGTAAATGCAATTGTTGCAAATTTTACTAAATAAAAAACTTGTATTCTTATTGTATTTAGTTAGTATTATCTGAGAAAATATCCGACGAGATTTAGTAGAAGAGCTTGAATACAATCCGATGAGAAGATGAGGAATGCAGAGGGTGGCAGAGAAAAGCGAGATATTACAAAGCCTGCATTTCTCTTCCAGGTGGTTTTTCCAGCCTGGAATTGGAAAAATGCAAATCTCGTTCCTAGTCGTTATAGCATTTGTTCCATCGGATTCTTTGGATTCTTCTTGCACACCGCTGCAGTGGAGATCAACCTGAATAAATTACAACGGAGCTTCAAAGGAAAATATTTTGTTTTATTTCATTGCATCCGAATATTCAGTCATTCCTTATAAAATGTATTCTTAATCAATATTAAAATGATCATTCCCACTGTAAAATCATATTTTCACACCAAATACACAATATTCCACTCGTCAACAGATCACCGAAATCCTCTCGTTTTTCCTCTTGTTGTTATTGTCCTTGTCTGTTATTCTTTTCATTTAAAATAGGATATAAAAAAGGAATAAGACAAACATTCGAAATTTAATTTAATAAACCATACAGAAATTTAATATTGACATTAAACAAAACTAACAAGACGAAAGCACTAAAAACAATGCAGAAAACACTATAATAACGCACACAGAAATAACTCAAATCAGTTGAATAATGAGAAGAGGTTACATGAGATAAGGAGATAGGTTTCATATTGTTATAAGCTGAAATTTTTACTATCTCACCAAATCTCTAATTAGGCGTTTCGTACATCCCGAAAAGTTGGAAACGCGCTAAAATCGAATAAAATAATAGTTGGATATGAGTTTTATTTATAATAAACAGTATATAATCTATAATATTAGTAATTATACATTGAATGGACACGAGCTACGTATGTTGTGCTAAAGAGGAGACCTTGAAACGAGTGGCCTTGATGAGTCAGTAAACAGCCTACCGATTTGCTCAGCAGTTCATTGCACTTCCTGTTTGCTTTAGTCTCCGAAACATTTCTTGTAGTTTTTCTTTTCTTCTTAGGAACCTCGTTCGGTTTCCTTGAGTAACAATCAATCTCAACAAAATTATTTTAATTCGGAAAATTCCAATGTTAGTCTCAAGAAGAATGTTAAAAAAATATTTTCCAAAATACCAGGAGTAAATTGAATTAAAACAAACAATAAAAAGGGGGTTCAGAGATAATAATGGGGTGTATCCATGGATACTCCCCATCCATGGTATATACTGTTTGCCCCCATGGAGAGAAGATGGCGACTAACAGTATCTTTCTACACACCACACTCCCTGGCAAGTTCGCGAGTACTTGAGGACGGATTTGACTCAACAGCTTCATTCAGAACCTCTTCAATATCCGCAGTGCGCTGGTCAAGGACACCTTGCCCCTCATATTTAATAATTTCACGAGTTGCTTCAGCGGCTGTGAAATTTTTTTTCCAGTAATTTCTTAAAATTACGAGAATATCGTAGGACACTGTCATGTTTCTTCTTTCAAATTAATAACTAAACTGAGGCTTTTTTTGAAGAAGTCCAGTGTTAGTAAACAAGCTTGAAGAATGCTCTAAAGGGATTCTTAAGTGTTGGTAAATAATAAATAGCATTAAAATATTTACAGACTTTTGAACTCTGGAATTTGATAAAACGGTCATTTTTTTTATACGCCCTATTATATTATTTTTGGACATACCATACCATAAATAGTATGTTGTTTGTTCATTTAACGTCACTTTATGCTGCTATGGCTAATCGGACTACAGTAGGAGCCCTAAATTTTGCCTATCCAGGTTTTATTAGGATAGGAATTTTTAACGAGTACCGAAGGAAGGCATAACCAAGGATTTTTTACTACCTTTAAAAAATCTTTTGGCTACCTGCCGGACTACGAATCCGCTATCTTGGGTTTAGTAGATTGTTATGCTAACCACTAGACCACAGTCGCCCTTAATAAATTGTATAACATAACTAAAAATTAGTTTTTGCCCTAAACAAATAAACAATAACAATGTTTCTCTAATTCGACTTCTTACTCTACATTGTATAATTACTAGGTATTTATGAAATAATTTAACTTCCTTTCCATTTTACAACAACCGATTTATTAATTATTATTTATTTTTAAGTTTTCTTAATAATTATTAATAAAATAATTACAACCTCAACATCTCAAAATCTTCATAAGAGTGAACATCCGTTTTCTCACTATTCTAAAATTTTAAAGGGGGCTACTTTATAATAAAAAAAACAAAAAACTTTCTGGTAAAAAAAAAATTGTTCATGGAGGAAGAATAAAATTCTTATTTCTATTTTTTTTTTTTATTATTTCATCCTTTAATATATGATAAAAATATTAAGTAGATCTTTAAAAAATCGAATTTTAATTAGAAAATAACATTTATATTAAATAATTGATATTGTCTGAGTAAATGTAAAATATTTGTGTAACTCAAATAAAATAAATATTATTTAACACTGCAGGGCCGAATATTATTTCATAATTAAACAAAGACTTGCAGCTAAATTGGAAATGAAAGATTCAAGAAAATACTCAACTCCTATTAAGTTCCATTTATTTAAATTAATAATTTCAAATTAAATCTCTGATTGATTCAAAATGTTAACTGTAATTGTATGTATAAAAAGCATATTCAATTGATTGATATGTTTTTGATTAGTTCTATTTAATTATGAATGAAATCATTTCTTAAAAATATAAAGTCCTGTTGGAGTTACAAATTCTGATGACATTAATTAAGGTCAGAAATGGAGAATCGAAAATGTCTATAGCTTAATAAATAAATTAAATTAAGATAATTTTTGCAGGTGTATCATCCAGTTCTGCTGGTAGCAGTTGTAGTAGTCGTTCCCAACGCACTTACCGCCAACCTTCAGGTTCACTGCGCAAATCACAAACGCAATCTATGAAGGTAAAAATGAAGTCCAATTAATTTTATTCAGTTTTACCTTTGATTGTAATGTGTGTAAGTAAAGAATTTTAAGTGTTTTAACATCATAAAATATGACCTTCAGTAGTAAAACAGAGTAACTAACAAAATAAAAACATCTACAATATTTAAATGTTTGCAATATTTAACCTTCAACCAGCAGTCAAGATAATCATATCTAAATTTTGTCATTCAAGTTATTGGTGATTGAACTTTAAACATATTAACTAAAAACCAAGAAAGTGTAGAAAAAAGTTTCGACTTTCTTATTTGGTTTTGTAAAAATTGTAAAATATTAATGGTAGTTTCTTTCATGTTTTATGATAAAACTAAGAAGTGAACATGAAAAAAATACAAATTTCGGTTTATTTTTTATTCAAGATATCACATTATACATACCTTCATCCTAATGCTTATAATATAAACTTGTTTAGAAACAAAAAACAATTTTCGCTACACTAGTTTAATCAGTTGGAATCTTAAGGTCTATGGTTTGAACAACTTTAATAAGAGAATTTTATATTGCTCCCACAGTTTTATTGAATAATGGATTATGTTACTTTCAAGTGAAACAATATGCTGCCCTTATTGAAAGTCAATTTTTGTTGGTTTTCGATAAATTAATAAAAATCTATATGAACTGTTATTTGGCTGTGCTCATTGTATAATTAATGTATTCTCAACAGCCTATTAAAATATATATCTCAAACTTTCTGAAATGGGTAGAAAATATTTATTTTTTCATGTTTTCATGATTAATAAAAGATAATCGACTAAACAATAATAATTAATTTTTCAACCATTATTATAAAAAACATATTGACATCAACTATTAGCATGATTATAGAAACATTTTTTCAAGGTTTAAATAATGGGAGGCTAAAAATTATTTTAAGTTAACTTTTAAGATGATAAAAAATGAAATGATATTTTTAACAGTACCACCTGCAGGAATACAAAGAACCTCGATCCAGCGATAAGACTGCACGACTGCCACCAATCCAGGAGTTTCAGAGGGAGTACCGGCTCGGCAAAGAGAGGTCTTCCTCCACAAGGATAAGGTGAAAACAATTACTCTTTTGAAATTTATTCGATCAGTTAAAATTAGATGTCTTAGTTACAGAGTTATTTGTTTTATAATAATAGCTATAAACATATGATATAACTTATTAAGGTAATATATAATGTTGTACAAATTATGATTATCTTTATTCGCCACTTCAAAATCAGAAACTGATATGGCACCGCTACAAGCTAGGATCTGGATTGTCTGTTCTTATGACACTCCAATCAGTAACATCTTCAGTTTGCTTCTCCTGATCATGAGTACGAAGATATGTTTTTTCCGTCATGACTACCACTATTTACTAGCAAATAGGGTTTTTGTGTGTGCAAGTAGTGGTATGTGATACCATTAGTACTTGACCTTGTACTTGTACTTGATGTAACGTGAACCACACAGTATAGGTGCCAATATGATAAAAGTGAGTATAAATATCTCAAGGGAGCTACTGTCCCATAGAATATTTATGAAAAAAACACCAAAGCTCAAGATTAGCTAAGTCTTTTGTATCAACTTCCAAAAACATTGCCATAGATATTAAGATATTTCCTAAGAAGAAGGGAGCTGGTCCTTATTTTCTGTGATGCAGAAATTCAGATGCACCCTGAACTCTTCGTTAAGTATTATTTGCTATGGATATTTATGTTTCAGTTGACATAAAACAAATGCTATGTTATAAATCAGTGTCTCATGCACAGTTTAGTCAGGCCTTAAGCACAATACCTCATTAACCCTAGTTTTTTGAATCACGTTCTACAGGTCATACTTGAGAAGCCAAGACATGGATGCTTACAAAGACATCTAAAAAAAACAAATAGACAGGTTTAACAAGGAAATCTACTCATAATACATCAATCTATGTATCTCCCAATTCACTCATGTTTATTGTAAGGACATGATCTGAGAATGGATAAATTATTGGAAATAAGAAGGCTGCATTATTGGAATTCAGAAGGACTTAGGTCCAAGGGCAGACAAATGGATAATGGCCAGATTGATAGAAAATCTGAATGAAATAAATTAACAATCACAGTAGCCCCTTTTGGCTCTATCTAGCCAAATTTAAATTTTAGGGTTTTATCTAAGGCAGCTCAATAATGTAAAAGTAAAATTTAAAGAATTGAAAGTCTCCACAACTTTCAATTTCTCCACTGTCTTGGAAAGAAACTTTTACGATTAATTATATTTTTTTAAACTGATCTTCAATGCTTAAAATGGAAAAAAAGACAATATCTAAGTCAGATTGGCCATCATATATCTTCTTGCTTATGGCATAATAAACTCATTTATATGTTATTAGTGCACAGAAGTTTTAGTTTAACATATTTATTTTTTATGTAATGAATGTTTTTTATAATAATTTTGATATATATTTTAAGTTAACCTGGACTTTTAAATGTTATAGGTGTGCCCAAAAAATCGTTACCCAACTCGAGACTACTCCAGTTAACACAGCAAAACCTACATCTTTTTTCCGGGCAAGCAGCAGCGGTCCTAATCACAAAGAAGACAGGACAAAGAGTGAAGAAAAGAGAGTGACCCCTAGCAAGTCCTCTAGTCAAACACAAGCCAGCAGTAGTTCTGCTACCAGTCAGCCTGACAGTAAAAAAGCAGAAAAAGTAAAACAAGAAAAAAAAGAGAAAGCCAAAGAGAAAGAATTGAGTAAAGCAGAAAAAAAAGAACAGAAGAAAGAAGCGAAAGCGGAAAAGAAAAATGCCAAAAAAGAATCCAAGAATGAAAAAAAAGACAAAAAAGAAAATAATGATTCTAAAAAACAGTAATTTTTCTTTAAAGATTGAAGATATTGTGCCCATATATCTTTGAATGTGATAGTTATTGAAATATTGTTATTTTATATTAATAACTGTTTTCACTTTTTTATTGCACCCTAGCAAATATTTGTTTGCTTCTTTTGTATATCTACAGCAGTAGCCATTCAAGGTCTTCCATTTATTTTATTAATTAGATGATATATTCTTTACAAGTATAAATTGTCCTCTTATTATATGAAAGATTTAACACATTAATTATTATTTAGATATTTTGATATTATTTAAAGAGCATCTATAATTTTAAACTTTAATTTAGCTCATTGTTTCATTAAAAAAAATTACAACCTTTTTACTGTCTAATAATGAATATAAGTAACTTAATTTTAACTGGATTTTCATAAACCAACATAACATATATATTAATGTTAACAACATTGTATACATTTATGTTAACAAACATAATATTCCTACTTGGAAATACTATTATTATTTAAATATATAATTAGCGTTGTATGATTAAAGATATTCAATTTGATTTATTTATTATCAATTAAAGATTTTTTTATAAATAAAATTTTTACTTTAAAAAACACAAAGTTGCAATAGATGATAAAAATATTTACACATATATTTACTTTTTAATTTTAACAATTAATGTACTTACTTTGGGGTAATTGAAAAAATTTGTTTTTAATCTGCAGATGAACTTGATGCGTGTATATGAGCGTGTGTATGAAAGCTATGAAAAATAATTTTATATAAAACTTAATTTTTTTTTTTTATATTTGTTAAATGTCTTCTCCAACCAAACCAATCTTGGTTGTGATCTTAAAAATACGTAAAAATCTAAAATACGTTGTCACTAATTTTGATTTTGTAATCATTTTAATTTAATTAAAAAAGAACTGTTTCCTAATGGAAACGATTAAATTAAAAAGATTTAAAAATGTAATATTTTCATAAGTACCTGAATAGGGGGAAATGATCCTCAAACCATTGTTTAAAATTAAAGCAAAACCATTTTGAATAACAATTGAGAGTGGTATTTGTTCATTGAATTTTCTTAACTTAGTTGAAATGTTAAATAATGATCATTATTGTTATGCTCACTTCGAGTTGTAGTTGGCAGACTTTTAAAATTTAGTTTCTTATAGTTTTTATGGCATGTTTAATTTTTTTTGTATTTCCTATATGGGCACAATATTTTAAGAGTATGTTCCTTGTTAACACAATGAGTATATAGTCTATTTTTTGTAGATTCGTTAGAAAGATCTAGGAACATATCTTTTCACATTAATGATACTCAACTTCTAAAAGTGAGGAGGCCATGTCTCGACAGACATGATATAATAATTTGAATACTGCTTTGTTTTAGTAATAAGTGATAGTAATAATTGACATGAAAAGTAATAATTGTAATGGTGTCAATTACAACTAGCCATTTGAGAATTACTTAGTAACGACAAACTCAGTATTAAACATGTAGTACTTGTCATAGCTCCAAGAAATATCTATTTCAATAAACTTTTTTCCACCATTATGATGTAACCATAAAAAGATTGATTTTTCAATTAAAACTTTTATAATAGGCATAATAATAATATAATGGATGTAATAAATGAATAGAATTATCGCCTTAGAATTGAGAAAATGTTATTATATATTAAGCCAGCTTATCTACGTGATAAAATATAAATAAATTGTTTCGAGTCAATAGTATTAATGTATGTACTGTAGTTGTTACAATTGTAATAATAGGTTTTCTATGAAAAAGTGATAGATTTTACATGCTTTTAACTATATATATACATGAGAGAATATATAAATAATTATATGTATAAAGATATAATATCTTATGGGAAATTGTAATATGTTTCTGGATAAGAGAGGAAGCTTCCTTAGTGGATGGCAAGTTGATGAAGAAGGCGAAGTAATTAAAGGTTCTCTATAATAATTTAGACTATTCAGCATAAATAATTCTACCATTATTAATTATTAAAACTGGGATTTTCTAAAGCTATTAGCTTTCAGAAAGAAAAAATGTTCACTACGACATTTTTTCAACTATTCAAAGTCATAAATATTTGAAGAAGCATTAATGATCTACACTTTGTTTATAATCAAGTAATGTTTCTTTAACAATTAATAAACAAATCCAATTTTGGATTGGTGTGATTTTAATAGTAAATAAATAACAAGATTTTTATTTTACTGTCAATTTTAAGAGAGCTCATGAAGTTTTATAAAATATTTAATTTCTAAATAGTATCATGATTGTCGATCGCCGTAGCAATATAAACTATATGAAATATCGACCGCTGCCTTTACATCTGTGAATTTAACTTTTTCTATACCCTTAACTGAATTAGAGAGAATCTTTATACTTTTTGTATAATTTGGAAGCTTTGTCGGAGAAACGTCAATTACATTAACCAGTTCTAGTTAAGTGCGGTGAAAAGAGATGGCATGAATTAACCAAACATGAATAAATAAGTTATAAGACATATTAGGATAAGTTATTTTGAATATACTCTCAGCTGCTTAAATGAGGCAGTTTTGTCAATAAAAACTTCTGATGCCTTTTTTTTACTTCAATTTCATCGCATTCTAAGTGCCATTTGTGTGATAATGTGTTGTTTTTCTTTCTATTTATGTAAACAAAGATGTCTCGTACTTTCTTCATTTGGATAATCTGTAAATTGTAATAATTATGAAAAAAAATAACAAAGCAAATTAATTCTAACAACATACAATTAGATTGTTACCCAGTCTTCCAAATAATTGGTTGTGTAGTTTACCTTGCCCTTTTACAATTATATTGGATTTTTGTTTGTCAGCCCCAATGATTATTAAAAATAATATGAGTTAAGATTATCAATTTCAGAACCAATAATATGTTTTCTCAAATTGATAATGCATACTATATAATATATTATCAATATTATCTGATAACTGATTTAGTTCATCAGTTATCAGATAGGAATATTGTTACATCTGTAATTTTGTAATATTTCTCCTCCCCTTCAATTTTGTTTGGAATACTTATTTGTTGCAATCAAGGAGGCAAGACAAACTATACAGTGCCGAGGTAATCTGTAATCTGTGTTAATTAATTTGTCTTTAGTGAATATTAAATTATGATTGAATTCCTTAAATGGAAAAAGAATTATGTAATTCAATTAATTGGTTCAATTGTATTGAGTTAATTGTAAATAATTTTTAAGACTTATTTTTGTATAATGTAGAACTGTAATTTAAAAAAAAAATTGCTAGGATATTGGTTCTATCTTCTAACTCTATTTTTTGTAAGGAAAACCAGGAAAGGTGTTCATTGCAAATAAAGTTTAAGAGTAAATTTTGTATCTGTTCGTTTTCTTTAAACTGCTAATTGATATTAATAATTATTAAATTAATATTATAAATCTGAAAAAGGTGTCTCTTTTTCTATAAACCTCTTAAATAAGATTTTCAAATGAGATGGGAGATTCAACTTCAACGAAAATCTTCATAAAACACAATGATTATGTAAATCGTATATCAATGCATGTTTTAGACAATTAAACTAACTATAATAGATGACAATATTAGCTCCCAAATTTTTTTTAACTTATTCCTAAGTATGGGATAGTTAAGTTCATTTCAGATAAATGATTTTTTTTAAATTTATTTATTGATATTTACAACTGTATTACAATAATACATCAAGTAAATAGGCTATGTGATACATAATGACGTCAGTTAATGGCAAGTAGAGAAACTACCCACTGGTAGTACTCAAATCACTAGTTCAACTAAGAAGGTCACGTGGCCATCTTCTTTTCAGACGCCTCGTAGGATTATCGGGAATTGAAGAGCAAGCTAGGTTTGAAACTAGAGGATTTGAGTGGGAATGAAGTTTGTTATGAAAGGATAGATAACGGGTTCGGGCCAAATCAGCAACAAATGGGACATTAAGGTCGTCATGGATGACTTTATTCTTGAGGATTTTACGAAGGATTTTGGATTGTAGGGATTGGATCCAAGAGGAATTCGAGCCCCAAAGCTCTACTCCTTATGTCCAAATAGATCTGATAACTGTCATGTAAATGAGTCTTTTGTAGTTAATTGGGAGGTTAGAGTGTTTGTCTAGTAAGTGTTGAAGTAGCTTGAAACGTCGAGCGGTTTCTTGTCTTTTCAGTCTAGTATGAGGAATCCAGGTTAATCTTTTCTCGAGATGCAGCCCTAAGTATCGGATCTGTTCTATATTGCACGAGTGGAATATTATTAAAGGATACTGAAGGCCAGGAAGTAATTGGTTTACGACATAAGGTAAAAGTGATTTGATGCGATTTTTGAGAATTTATTTTAATTCTCCAGTTTTGACACCATTCTTCAAGATCAGTGATATGGGATTGGAGGCTTTGGGATGCAATAACTGGATTGGTGTTGACTGATAATACACATTTATCATTAGCATACGTGGTAAGGATAGTATTAGGAGGAGTTGGGATGTCAGCTGTATAAACTGTATAAAGGATTGGGCCAAGGATACTTACCTTGAGGACAGATAAATGATAAATGACAAATAATCAAATTTAATGATAGGTCACTTTAGAATTTCAGACCCTCCTTTAGAAATTAATTTACTCTTAATTAGTAGCATAACCTGGTAGTTAAGCATGATCTCGCCCAAAACAACAAACAAATGTGCCTTGCACAAACAATTTTTAGCTTTAAAACATTACACTCCTTGCTAAGCACTGAACTTCATATGTTATTATGGTACAGGTTTGATCACATCACAATCATCAAAATATGGGTGTATCAAAATACTATTTCGATAATAGTAAAATTTTTTAATACAAAAACAATAATTTGAACTTTTTTTTTTTACAATGTTTTCCTCTATAAACATTTATATTGTACAGTGGGGTCCCCAAATCCCATCCATATCTTTAACCTTTCCATTGGCATGATTTATGCCATGGATTCACTTATCATATTGAGTAATGATTGATATGAATAGGATGAATTTTCACAGTTTATACCAAAATTAAATGTTTAGAATTAATATCATACTATAAAATATCTATAAATATTTTTATTTTGAAGAGAAAAGATTTGTTCTGACCGGGATTTGAATCCTGGTCGTCTTATCTCTAGTGCAGTGCTCTAACCACTGAGCTACCAGGGGTCGTAACCAAGCCAGATAAATCCATTCTTTTCAACGATTCTATATCCCCGTGTTCTCGCAATTTTTGATGTATACGCGGGGAAGAATGTTCATTGAACATTAATTTAATTAGGATATTTAAAAATAATCACCATCAAAAGAACAATAAATAAAAATAAATTATAAATATAAAAATTGATATATGTCAACAAGATCCTAATTAAGATAATAAGAGCAGGGTAGCTCAGAGTGTAGAGCGCTAAGTTTCTGGACTGAAGGTTTCGGATAATAATCCGGCTCTATTTAATCTAGGGAGCACTGAGTTGCCATGCTGGAAATCCTGGTTCAAATCCTGCTGCAGGCCATGACTTTTATTTAGTCTGTTTGCAGCGGGAGATGGATCATATAAGATTTGAGACCCTACTGGGGGCCACCCAGTCTCTATGAAATATTATAAAAATAGGGTACCCAAAATAAGGGGAAAAATCTGCCGTTGAGCGTGACCTAGGACAAGTCACGTTCTTGCAGAACCGCTGTCCAGGAAACAGTACAGTCTCTACCATGTACTGAACCCCAGACCCGTTTACGGGTTGTAGTGGTACAGGTTTTTTTCTGTTTAATGTGGTTAACAGCCATGGATGGACACTTAACATATTTAATTAATTAATTCTTATCCCAGACCCTTTTAGTACACACTCAGCCTCTACAAAGTGGGTACGATTAACTAGTAAACATGGTGGTTATGGCCTATATAGCTTATTAAAAGGATTCATTGAAAAATATTTATCCAAATTCGATACAAGAAAATAAATAATACAGCATCCTTATTAAATAAACAAATTTTAAAACATGAAATAATAGAAAACATTAATATACTATTGTTAAATAGTCAACATATAATATATTTTAATTATAATTTTATCATAGTAATGGAATTAATTACTGTTATTTGAATTATAATTCTTGAAAATTATTCACTGAATATATAAGTAATGAGTCTAGTAGGCTATTTTATTTTATTTATTTGATATGTTAATTGTAGGAAAATATCATATTTTATATGAAATAGAAGTAAGTAACAAATCAGTTATCAGACTGACCACTCGATATATTACTTGTTAGGGGGCACCATTAGTAAAAATCTGGAATGAGATGGATTATTAAAATGAAGAATAAATGGCTAATAAACTTTATCTATTTTATTAGGTTTGAATATATAAATCTAATCAATGAAACTTTAATGTTCTTTGATAATTTATTACATAGTAAGATATACTTTTTTGTGTTTCGTTTGATGGTGGTGGCAACACTGGCATAGGCTTTAGAAGTTCAGTTTGAATGAGTGCAGTTGATCTGGGTAATATTATTTTCATATTTTTTGTATTAATATTATTTAATATTTTTGTTTTATTTTTTGCCTCATCAAAATAATTTCTAAAAAACAATAAGTTAGTATTTACATCCATGTAAATTGTCAAAGAATAGTTCACAAAAATGATGAAGAAATAATACATGAATTATTTGTCTGAAACTGCAACTCTTACTGAATATTTAAATGTATGTTTATTATAACATTAATAAAAAATAAATCAATGATTTTGTTTTATTAGTCGTTTCTAGACATTTTTTCGTAACAAATATATACTAGCAGCCTCGGTGAATAAGTGGTTAAATCGAATTTTGTTAACTGTATTAAGAGAGAGGGTTTACTGGTTTTAATATAACCAATAACTCTATTTCAAGCCAATGCCTGACTTAGCCCCTTATTCACTATTCCGCTCCCCTGAGTAAAAGAAACTCATTCTGTTGAAAATTTGACTTAACCACATATTCACTGAGCTTGTAGATACTATCTGCAGTATATTACGACGTAATGAATCTTGAATTTGTAGTTTATAGCATTTTAGCCTACTTTTTTTTCTTGATTAACATTTTAAGCATTATAAAATCATAGTTGGTTGAAAAAACGGCATCAGTTTCGCTGGTCCCTTGTCGCTTCGAGTTAAGTCACAACATGTTTTAACTTTTGATTCGTTTTCTTTTTAATATTCTCAAAAATAAAAATAATCGCGAATTTTAGTATTATTATAAAAGGTTGTAATTATGGGAAATGTGTATATTTCGGTAATCATTTAATCAAGAAAATAACGTTGATATAATAATATAACCTAAACAGTATGTGTAAGTTGGTTATTTAATCTATATACAGTCAGTAATAGTTACTAAGCACATTCAATAATATTTACTATATACAGTCAGTGAAAAAAATATTTTTATTTTCGAGAATATTAAAAAGGAAACGAATGAAAATTTGTGACTAAGCAACAAGCTGCGGAACTGATACCGAAAAAAAACTTAATTCAGCTTCCATTGACCCGAGTTGAGCTTGGACTAGATGACAAAGAGACGATCCTGTCAAGCGGAAAAGAGAAACGGAAAGGAGGTTGCGAGGAAGACTGGAGGGGCGACCTTGGCAGAGGATAACGGTCCTCGAAGAAGTAGGACATCCCAAGGACAGTCCATGTGCAAGAACTCTTCAGCGATGGTTCTTCTGTTCCTCATCTTCTTGGCCGATGCCTCCGCCTGGCCTTACATACCTGGCCCATCAGAGATCATATCAAGAACGGCAAGGGGTAAGTCTTAAAATAGTGCAATAAATACATGGTATCTGATCCGCAGGTTATCGCTTCTAGATGAGTTACAACAAGTTTTAACAGTTAATTCGTTTCGGTTTTTAATAATTCCCAAAAATATTAGTTAGCGTAAGCTTTAGTACGGAAAAGAGGGCGTAATTATAGGTAATGAGCAGATTTAGGTAACCATTTCATCAAGAAATAAAAGTTTTAACTAACATTTTGAAGTATAGATTATATGTTTTTTGAAACATTCATTTCTTGAAGAAATGATTACATACCGTATACACATTTCCAATAATTACATTCTCTTTTCCGTACTAAACCTAATGATAACTCGTATTTTTGGATAATATTAATAAGTAAGCGAATGAAAAGTTAAAACTTGTTGTGACTCAACTTGAAGCGAGAACCTTCGGAATAATTACCCAATATATAGCTCCCTTTAAAATCATTGGATATTAATTAATGCGATTAGGGTTCCCGTGATTATTTTTAAATGCACAAAACAGTCAATTATTTCAAAATTACATTGGTATATCACGTATCAAGACTAAAGAACCAATCCTGAACTTTAAACATTTACAAAAGTTTATTTGTATGATAAAAACTTGTTTTCCCCTTGATGAGCGGGAGAGGGGTAGCTTAATACGTAAGATGCAAAGTTGCTGGTCACAAGGTCTAGAGTTTGACACCGGCTGTGGAAGATGAATTATTTGCTTCGTCAACAGTCATGAAACAACTCAGTGGAATCTGCATACCCTACCGGAGCTGTCCCAGTCTATAAAAATTGGGTAGTTTGAAGGAAAAAGGTTGAGCTTGATCTGAGCCAAATCATCTCCTTGCACAACCGTTGGTTTAGAAGCTGTACACTCTCTCCCATGTACTGAACCCAGTATCACTAATTCAAGGATGCATAGTGTTTAATAAATATTAGAGCTGACATTTCAATTTTATTTAATTATATCGTAAACAATTATTGCTATCCATATATTATTTATCATCACTTATTTTAGAGGGAGTGGGTTAGCTAAAGGTAGAGCACAAAGTTGCTATGGTAATTAATCCGGTTGTGGGAGATAATTTATTTAATCTGTTAACAACTGTGGTTGTGCCCTATGGGATCTGAAGGCCCTTCCTGGCGCTCACACAGCCTTTTTAAATAGAGTGCTCTTAATTGCAGGAAAAACCAGGCAGTTGAGCGTGACATCGGATAAATCACCTTCCTGTCCCTTTCCGTACAACCGTTGTCTTTGGCAGTACAGTCTCTACCTTGTACTAAGGCCAAGGACCCTTCATGGGTTTTTTTTTTAATAACTTATTTTAGAGTCATTTTATTCCTTCGAAAAATAGGTAGTTCAAAGAAATTCAAGCTTGATTTTCTTTAAGTTTTCTTTCATCAGATCAATTCACAAGTAAAACAATATTGACAAGAAGAAAACGAAGAAACATTCTTTAACTCTAACATCGACAAGAAAAAGCCGACAGATTATGCCGGTTCGATTATTCAAGAGATTAGTTGAAAGGGAATATTAATTATTATTTAAATCTTATTTCCAATTAGGAGTTGCTGAATATTTTTTGTTAAAATAATTATTCCAAGAGTAAGAGATTCCATCTTTTTAATGAGTATATAAAATATATATTTCCTATTTACAAATACCCAGACACAATACACAGAACCATTGTGAGCAGTGACGTGCGAAGAAGGGGGAGTAAATAACATAAAAACCATCATCAAACCAGAAAGAAAGAGAATAAAAGCAAAGGAAACGAATGATTGAAGCACATCCCAAACTCAAAATACAGCAAGACACCAGAGGAAACATCCCACCACCTCCAAGGCCCAAATGCAATTCCTGTATCATACGGAAGGTTACCAGACCCCAGCCGGAAGTGGTTAGATAAAACAGCTGAGACGTATGGCCATTCCACAAAATATATGTCCACTGGTTTCTCAATTATGTTCTTTTTCTATTCCAATTATCTTTTTTTTTTCCATATGGTCTCTTGTATTCTATTTTTGTGTTGTTTATAATTATTACTTTTTATTTTTCCTCTTGCGCTTTCTGAAGTCGGGTGAGTATATTTTGCATTTTCTATATATAATTTATCAGCTGTATTTTTAACCTTTTCCAGCTGGGGTCTACTAACCTTCCTTATGTTGCAGTAGTTACATTTGGGCCTTGGAGGTGTTGGGTTGTTTTCTCTGGTTAGTGTCTTGTTTATTTTGAGGTTGGGATGTGCTCTAATCGTTTTTTCCTTTGCTGATCATTCCGTCCGAAGGTGCCTGAATGGGCGAAATATTGAATAATTTTTTTAACTAATATATAAAAATGAATGTATGTGTGTTTGTCGTTTATGCATTACTACACCAATCATCCGATCGTCATGAAACTTTGGGAAGTTGTTCAGTACACTCTAGGGAGGGTTTCTACCAACTTTTTTTTTTTTTGGATTTGAAAAATATTTTCAAAAATTTCTAGAAAAAAAAATTATTTGTCGCAAATCAAGTTATTTCCTTCGTAATCGAGTCAACAATAAAGGGAGAGTAGGAACAAATTTCGTACTAAATAAATATTTGTGAAGAGAAATTTGAATAAAAATTTAAATGACAGTGAAGTGTGAAGGAAGGCACGATTGAGAAGGCTGTGAGAAAAAAAAGAAGCTGAGGCTTATTCTGGTTAATTACATCACTATTCCTTACCACTAATGGTGAATTTATATCAATTTTTTCCAAAATCAATTCTAGATTTTTTAAATATATTTCATCTGTTCAATGTCAGTTCATGCTTGGTTACACCGTCAACAGTAACAATTTTTCGCACACATTCTTCATTTGGACCGTACTTTATTTCATCGTGAATATAATTGATTTATTTTAATTTTCATCCTTCCGACATTTTCCCGTTTTTACGATGCATTTGGATCCTACTTTATTTCATCGTGAGTATAATTGATTTATTTTAATTTTTCATCCTTCCGACATTTTCCGTTTTTTAGTGAAGGGATAAATGTCCTATCGCAGCAACGCGTGACGGGTCAGCTAGTGTCTTAATATAAACAATTATTATTCTTAACGATACATAGATGTAAAAGGGTAAGCTATACTTTATTTCATCCAAGTTACATCTATAATAACTAAATTTGAGTTTGTTAAGCCATGAATAACCTAATTTTACGTACGTTTAACATCATTTTTGCCGAGTCTTGGCTAGCTTCTCTAACTCCTCACGTAAAATTTAGAATCTGAGTTGAACACTTTTATCATTACACCCCTACCCTGAATATATTTTAAAAGTAGAAAAAAGTAATTTGGTTGAATAAATTATTTTACGTGAGGTAGAGAACTTAAAGGAAGACTAAGCTCCCCCGCTTTTAGATTAAACTTCCAGTGAAAGCGCTTTCATTCTCCATCAACCTCATTTTTTTATGTATTCCTTTTTTACTAAAGCTCTACTTAATATAAACATGTATATGTCAATATATGTGAATGTATCGTTATGTAAGTGAGCAGAGTGGTTCAGTGGTAAAACACTGAGTTCCCATGCCAGAAATCCTGGGTCAAGTCCCACTGCAGGCCAAGACTTTTATTTAGTCTCTTTGCAGCGGGAGATATATCATATAGGATCTAGGGCACTCCTGGGGTTCACCCAGCCTCTATAAAATGTTATAAAAATCGGGTACCCAAAATAAGGGGGAAAAATCTGGCGGTTGAGCGTGACCTAGGACAAGTCACCTCCTTGCAAAACCGTTGTCCATGAAACAGTACAGTATCTGCCATATACTGAGTCCCAGACCCGTTCACGGGTTGTAGTGTTACAGGTTTTTTTTTTTTACTTTAGCCGCAAGTCGCATATAATTTTTTTCTTTTTACATTTTTCTTTAAACACGGACCCAACTTTATCAAAAATATGATCAAAAGAATGATGAATGAAAAATTAAATACATACTAATAAGAACAATTATTTTTTGTTGTTTGCCGAGGTTTCGGCCTAAATTTAAAGTCTATCATAAGAGCACAGAGGCTTATTTTTAAAAAATCTTAAATGTTAAAAATTATAATTATTTTTTTTAGAAATTCAGATTATAAGCAACTGAACCGTATTGTTTTTTATAAAGAAATTTGTTAAATGTGCTGTCAATTAATATTTTAACCACCCCAAGGCGATACAAGTTAAGCGACGTATCGTAAAGAATATATTGCTACGATTTATTGCTAGGAATAAAATGGGTGATATAAATATCGTGGTTACACAATTTTCACCCAAAATAAGGGGGAAAAATCTGGCGGTTGAGCGTGACCTAGGACAAGTCACCTCCTTGTAAAACCGTTGTCCATGAAACAGTACAGTATCTGCCATATACTGAACCCCAGACCCGTTCACGGGTTGTAGTGTTACAGGTTTTTTTTTTTTACTTTAGCCGCAAGTCGCATATAATTTTTTTCTTTTTACATTTTTCTTTAAACACGGACCCAACTTTATCAAAAATATGATCAAAAGAATGATGAATGAAAAATTAAATACTAATAAGAACAATTATTTTTTGTTGTTTGCCGAGGTTTCGGCCTAAATTTAAAGTCTATCATAAGATCACAGAGGCTTATTTAAAAAAAATCTTAAATGTTAAAAATTATAATTATTTTTTTTAGAAATTCAGATTATAAGCAACTGAACCGTATTGTTTTTTATAAAGAAATTTGTTAAATGTGCTGTCAATTAATATTTTAACCACCCCAAGGCGATACAAGTTAAGCGACGTATCGTAAAGAATATATTGCTACGATTTATTGCTAGGAATAAAATGGGTGATATAAATATCGTGGTTACACAATTTTCACCGCTTCTGTTACAAAAATGAGCTCAAAACGTTGTAGAGGTTTATTGGTTCAGACCTAGGATGGAAAGATAAACCTTCTCTCCTTCAGGCCAATCCACAGATCTAAATATCGGACGGTACAAATCGCTTAGGGGACAAAAAGTACTTCGAAAGATATGTCACCTCCTTTTTTTTTACTTTTTTTTTTAATTTCTAATATAATTTGCTACAATTCACAAAAGTAATATGCTGTACCAAACAGACCAGTCTCTAACTTCAAAAACTTGGACAAATTTAAATTTATCTATAAAGAATCACATACACAATGAAAGAAAAAAAAATTGTACAAAAAAACTTATGTTACCTACGATATGTTTCGCAATCGCACGGATATGAAGCTTTTTTATCCCATACCTTAGGATTTCATAGAAATGTATGTGATTGTCACATACACACAGGTCAAACGCCAAATATATAAAAAATATACTTAACGAAGTGTTTAAAATGATAATTTTTTTATTTATTTATCAACAGGCCGTTAATAAACAATACAATTAAGTAATATTTATCAGTTTATTAATACTTCGTTGACTCCACACCAGACCAATATTTATATGTTCAATATATAAATATTTAACTATCCCTAAGTTTTTGATTGTGGTACTTTTCTTCTTTACTTGTAAGAATACTATTCTTCTCATTAGTAATTTTGTAATAATGTTTCGCAAGAATTATTTTCCTTTTTTTTACTATTCTTATATTGCTTGCGATTTATTTGTTTAATTTAACATTTGTGTATCTGGCAAGAAAAGGTTGGCTTTTATTTTTTATAATCCAACTTTGTTTTTCTTAAGGTACGTTGTCCCAGAATAAAAATTTTTTTTTCTAATATATTCTATTCTACCGTAAGTTTGAACCTTGTCATTGGCCTAAGCACTGTTAGGAAAATTTCATTTAAACTGTTATCATTTAATTTTGTATTTTAATTTAGTGTCAATATCAAACTGCAAATTTTATTTGATTCGACTAAAAAAAATATAAAACATTATCAAAATTATGAAAAAAAATAAACACGATAAACAAATAATTTTATCGTAAGTTTGAACCTTGTCATTGGCCTAAGCACTGTTAGGAAAATTGCATTCAAACTTTTATCATTTAATTTTTTATTTTAATTTAGTGTCAATATCAAACTGCAAATTTTATTTGATTCGACTAAAAAAATATAAAACATAATCAAAATTATGAAAAATAAATAAACACGATAAACAAATCATTTTAATCTGGCAAGTTTAGATAAATATATATATAAAATACATGAAATTATAATTATTTTCTATTTATGTACACATGAAAAGAAATGATTTAACTGTCGGGAAGCCCTTTGCGGGAACTATGATGCCGATTTAATATGTGAACACATAAACATAAATTCATTATTAAACATCACCACTTAGATAAATAAATTTAGTGACCCACTTATTATAATTGCCGTATTAATGTCCACTTCATAAATAATTCATTATTTCCCAAACCCCCGAGGCCCGGTTCCGTATCATTTTTGACACACTAAAGGAACTTATGACACTTTTAATTTATTATATTGTAAACGTGCAACTTATTTGTAATATGTTTTTATTTATATACTCCTGTAGAAAATGGAAAATGTTACAATATTGTATGTATTATTAGCATGTATACATACATATACAATTTTAAAATAAACGACTCTTCTGTTGAGTGTACTACAAATCAATTTAGGTCTGCGACAGGGAAATCACTTGTATTTAGAACTTAAATAAAATAAAATCAATGGCATGAAATTTGATTATTTTCAGGTGTTATTAGATTTATATTTATTTAGTTCAATGTCTTGAAATTTTAATTTATTTAGTACTATTTATATATATATATATATATATATATATATATATATATATATATATATATATATATATATATTTATCGATGATAAAAGCTTTACTCATAATAATTAAAATTGCTGATTATTAAATATAAAAGATACTATCACCAAATATACGGAAATTGTACTTTTTGCCTCCCAACAAATCTGTTGTTAAAATTAATTAATACATTGTTTCAGTTCTGAATTTCTTCCCGATTCCAGTCAGTGAAGAGTGCAGAGCACAAGATGGGAGGAGATCAGGTAAATATATAATAATAATAAAAATATTTATTTAAGAAATAATGCAAACCCCATCTGGTACATATTGTATTTTCGATCTTCTTTTGAAAACCTTCCCTAAGGGTATAAATATAATTAATAATTTAATAATAAAACATATAAATAATTTATATTGCATTGTATTATTTAATCATATGGCTATAAAAACTATACTCTCAATCAACTCATTTTTATTAACTCAAATTTATTCTGTTTATAATCACTGAATATAACAACTATTTACAGCTTTAAGCAATCTTATGAAAAATATTACGAATCTATTAAATTATTTCGGAACAATATGTTGTTGTTAATATGATCATTTCGATATTTTTAATAAAATTGTATAACAAATATGTGAATGAGAATTATTGTTTTTCAAGACTTTACATCCGATTATTACATACATTTTGTAATTCTGATTAGGAACAAACATTTTTTTCTAATATTATTGTTTCATGCATGCCTTATAATTTATAGTCGTATGAATTTGTACTTGAAATAGCAAACATTTATTTTACAATAATATATTTCTTTTTTATATATCCGTTCCTCTAATAAATTTATAATAAATTAAAAACGATAGTTTACGTAGAAAATATATATGTATCTGATTATATTGCATCCAAGTATTATAAAATAACTAGGTTATTTAAAATTATGAATAATCGTAAAAATATGGTGTATTTTGTATACAGGGACATGTTTAAATGCCTACGAATGCAGGCTGCAGAATGGAGATTCTCAAGGCCCTTGTGCTTTAGGATTTGGGGTTTGCTGTGTATGTAAGTATTGCATTATTATTATTAATATCTCGTATATATGATTATTATTAGACTTATTCCGACTTACGGAGAAGAGCTTTGGGGCTCCACTAAGCCATCGAATTCTCTAACACTAATTTTACATTAGTTGATTTATTTCGTTCTCCCACCCGACTCGTCGGCTAGTCTATTGGTCTACTTCCTTCCTATTATCATTCCCCGCCACATTCCTATGGCATATCCGCCGTAGATAGTTCTGTCAAATATATAGACAAATAGGCAGATATATCATAGACTAAACTACAGGATCCAGGCCTACTGACACAAATACAAGCTACCCTAGATTGGAATTTCTTCGGGATTTCCCAAGAGATTAGGAGACCATTCGAGGTTAATCCATTCACAGAATTGTTTTCGAGAAGCCATCAACCATCTAGGTTATGTCCTGTTTCACTCATTAACAGCCCAATAAAACTGTAATGTGAAGAAAGTAAATATAAAAAAAAATAATTAGTCCAGTCTTTGCCTTAAATTACTTTTCAAATGAGCACAAAAATGTTTCAGGACAAGTAATGTTTTTCAGTACTCTAGTAATTGAACAAAAGTAAGGATAGGTTAAAGTAATATAGGAACATGCCCAGAATACTTCATAAATCAAATCCAGCAAGTTCAGGAAGGGAAGTTACAACAGAATAATAAAGTGTAGTATTAATAAACCCAACAAAAAACTTTTACAGTTTCTGCTCTTGTCGAAAATAATAAAATACATAATTCTGTTATAAAGATATTCAGCTCAGAGTGTAGATCGCTGGGCTACTGTACTGAAGGTCACGGGTTCAAATCCTGCTGAGGAAGATAAATTATTTAATCAGCTAACGGCCATGGATGGACACTGTGGTATCTGCAGACCTTCCTGGGCCTTTTCCATCCTCTGAGTGGGTACCATTAATTGGGGAAAAACCTAGCGGTCGAGCGTGATTTCGGACAAATCACCTCCCTGCACTATCATTTTACGTTCTTCCCGAAGGATGGCATAGCCAAGAATATTTTACTCCCTTTAAAATGTTTCAAACGTACATGCCGGACTTTGAACCCGCTACCTTGAGCATATAATATTGTTATGCTAACCACTACACCACAAGTGAGCCCTAAACCCACCTCTGGCCTAGATCCCTTTGCACTAGTTGTGCATTCGATCATTATGAGCCGCTCTGACTGGAGAACGTATAACTACTGTCTAATTGTAGTGATATTATTGCTAAAATTTTATTTATATTATTATTGTGAATATTTATTTATTGTTTATACAGTTACAGCTAGTTGTGACGGCGTTATAGAGAACAACATAACCTACTTCGTGAGCCCGGAGTTTCCCAGCTTAACGAGAACAAACAGGGTCTGTTCATTGCAAGTGAAGAAGATGGTTCCAGATGTGACGCAGATCCGTTTAGACTTCATCCACTTCAACTTGGTAAGTTATTGCTCAAAGGAAGTAGTTGATAGCTTTGGACAATAAATATGGATGTTCTGTTAGAAAAGTGAGATATGGGTGGTATTGGTTAAACTACGGAAGCCAAGGGTTTTGGGGGTAGCATAAAAGTGAGTGTGTAGGGGAATCGCAGAAGAAATTGTGTTAGGAAACAGAACGTTGAATGTGTCGTGCAGGGTAAAACAAGCTAAATAATTGTATGCGCGTGTGCTTGAGTACATGGGACCATTCTACTGTAGACATTTAGTATTTTATTAAAGGTATTTTCATGAAATATAGACAATATGAAAGATACTTTGTGCTTGTCTTTTCTTTTATAAAGTTGTGTTGTTTTCCTTCTGTATAATTAGTATAAATCCCAGCGCGTTCCATTTTTAATATGATCTGTTAATAGATATTTCCGATCCAAACTATCGACTCTCATTCGATCGATTATCCGAAAGAGATAAACATCCGATTTCAAATCGTGTTGAAGATCGATAAGTGGCTTAAAACGCATTAATCTCGAACAGAAACATCCTCACCTGTTGAAAGCATCATTCGACAATCGATATTGCTTTGCTTTCACACTTAGACAAAGGCTGCTGTTAATTTGATGTTATAATCATTTTATTGTTTCAATGCGGAAACAATAAAAGAAACAATCAAAGAGAAAGTTTGACATTGTAGTCGTATTCATTAACGAGTAAATCAAACCTCGTCGTTCTTAAATGCCATTTCTCATAACTGTTCAATCCTAACGTTTCATTAGAGATGAATTTTATTTTTTAAAAGTTATGAAGTTTTTATTTAAGTAGCAACCAATATACTATCTAGTAATTATAATAATCAATATAAAAGCTTTAGCGAATCTGAATGGACGATCCTGATACGACCAAGTTCTTGTGTTGTGCTTACAAACTGCCATCCATGAACTACTACCCAAAATCAAATCTATTAGATCACCCTTAAAATAATCCTCCATCTTATCCCTCGCTCAACCCCTATTAACGTTTTAGGAATTCATACGTTAGTAATCTCAACATTATAAGCAATAAATTTTTAATTACCAAACATTTAATTATTCAAAAGCTTATAACTGCATAACTATTTGCTTTAGAATGCTCAAAATAGTTTCATTAATTTCTCAAGTGAATTAGTTTTTATTTTGCATATACCATGATTAACAAATCAATCTTAAACGTTGAATTATTTACTAGTTAATTTTAAGAAACAATAATACGTTTTATTCTTTGGCATGGTAAAATTTAAAAAATGGGTTTTATTACATCTCTCTTACACAATTACTTTTTTATCTAATGAGTTTCCCCAAAATTTGTTTTCTACAACCAAACTTTATGACAGTATTTCTCTTCACACGTTCCTGTCTACTGTAACTTCTTCATTGAGACCATATCCTCCCATCTCTTCCTTAACTTGGTTATCCCAGGAGATTCTTGGTCAGCTTCTTCTTTAGTTTATTGGCATTCTTCTATCTTCCATCACTTAAGGCGTATCCACTCTAATAGCTTGATGGTAATTTTTTCCAGAATAGTATTTTGAACATCCATTATCTCTCGAACTATTTCATTAGGTATTTTATCACACCTAGGTATTCCATCTGGCCTTCTCCAGAAGTACATCTCAGCGACAAGTAATATAAAGTTATACATTGTAAAAAAAAAATATAATAATTAAAAAAGTATTCAATGGAGTTGTTTCTGAATCTAATTGGACCATATTTCTGTATGACTGTTAATGTGAGGTGTTTTCTTCGATCTGTATTTATATTGTCTTGTGTTTTTCAATAAATAAGTTATTATTTACTGCTTTAACAGGGCCAACCAAACAGGAGAACTGGTGTATGCGAAACAGATGTATTTACAGTGAGTGGTGGAAGTTCCAGAGACATCAGGCTTTGTGGACAGAACAGCGGGCAACATTGTGAGTTGATCTATCAGAGACATATGTTTTAATTAATTATTTAAAGTAATTATATAATAATTACCATAATTTTAGTGTACTTCGATGTTGAAAATATAAAAGATCCTATTACTATAACGATGAATCTTACGCAGCCTGAAGTGAACAGAATATGGGAAATAAAGGTATTAATAGTTAAATAGAATAGTTATTAATAATTTTGAGCCCTTTTAAATGTTGATTGCATATTTTTTTTCCTCAATAGATCACGCAGATAGAATTCAACCGAAGAGCTCCTGCTGGCTGCAGTCAATATCTTCATGGAGTGAAAGGTTGGAGGTTTACTCTATTACAATAATATTTATGCAATAAAACCTAATTACAAAATCAATCCCTTTATTACAATGAGTTTAGAATGTTTGCAGGTATAGTGCAGACGATGAACTTTGCTATCAACGGTCGACATCTTGCTAATCAGGATTATACTGTGTGCCTCAGGCAAGAAGAAAGTAAGTGCCTAAAGAAATAATAACCCAATTGTTTTAGTAATAAGTTGGTAATTGTAATTTTAAAATACAATTATTTCAGGAATGTGCTCCATCGTGTACGAGCCCTGTGATGAAAATTCTTTTAAAATTGGACCATCCATAGGAGCAGCAGGTGAGTTTTTAATTTTTATTAAACTTTTTTTCTTTTTGTATTTCTATCTTTTGGTGCCATGAAATTCTTTTGTTAACTTGTAAGCCAACTAACTTTTATTCATGAATATTTTATTTCTATCATTAAATTTTAATGATACATATTTATATAAGGATAAATATATTGCATAAAATAACTGGAGCATAATTACAAAATACTCGGTAACTAACGATATCTATTATAGGATAACTTGAAATTCATATTCCCTGCAATGATTAGAATTATTACTGATTTAACTAGATATTGTTTACAATTATCATTGTTGTCAATTTCCAATGTTTTGGGAAAAACTGTATCTAAATAGATTCTAATTTAATATACAATTAAGGTCGGACCTCAATTGAATAGAAGCGAGGAGAATTTGATAGCTGCTAATTTTAATTAATTAAAGCAGTAATGATTAAAATTATTATTTGAGCTAAAAAAAATGTTTGTTAATTCCTTAAGTTTTCATAATGAGCGAAATCGGACAGCTACAACAAATTTTAATAATTTCAAATTAAATTAGTAATAATAATAGTTTAGAAGTAATATAATTTAATAGGCAAACTATGAATCATAAAGTAACAAGATAGTTTACATAGCAAATGTTGGTAAAATAGTAAGTTCCAGATCTCCAATTTCAGATCTTATAAGATTTAATAAACATAGAAAGTTAATACATTCTAGGGGTTTATTTGATCCATGCTGATAAAAATGAAAAAATTATTTTTAGAAAAAAAAATCTTTAAAATGTTTGTTCTTATTGCTCTAGATGACGTAGGATCTGGTGATGGAGCGATAATGCCTTTAAGCGTTTGGGGGAATGGAAACAATCGCCAATGCAACGATAGGATAGTGATGGCGTGTGACACAGAGGACTTTATATCTGTGAGTAAATCAACATAACTTTTTTAAGATATATGCGGTCCTATGCAAGTTTAAAATCAACCTGATACAATTCATCATGAATCTACTCCTAGTAGAATATTAAACCAATATTGACGATAGATAATTGACAGAACGCTGAATAAAAACTAACAAAGACTGGTTTATACTTTATTTATATATATTTTAATTGATAGGCATCAGGCAGTGGTGGCCTATGTGACCTCCTTCACTGTGGAAATACATTTTGCACTGATCAACAGGGACCATGCCGAATAGAGAGTAAGTCTAATAATCCAGATTCGTTAGGTTTATTGATTAGTTAAGGTAATCATTATCTAAAATTTTAATTTAACCAATTAAGTTAAATTATTTTTAATTAAATTTAATAGTTTAATTTAGGGGCATCTAAAGCATACGTCGCTCTCATTATGATTCAGATAGTCTTGTTATACTCAATAGATGTCAACATTACCTTCAGCCATTTGTTCTGAATTTGGAATCACTAATTTGTTCAGAAATTATATCCTCTTACATTCATACCCAAGCTTTTTGTGAAGACCAAGAAAGAAAAAAAAAGTCATTTATTTCAAATAAACAACAATCATCTTTTCATAGCAAAGAAGCAAAGAAGCTGGAGATTATCATCAGTAAAAAGAATTAAAATTCAGCATTAGCATTTAATATTGTAAAAGATTATCATATTATTAAGTGTTATGTAACTATTATTTTATCCGCAATTATCACCATAGCTTTTCAAACAGAACGTCAAGGGCAGATTTAGGGGGGGAACAGGGGGGCACGTGCCCCCCAGACAGTTTTTTGAGTACTGTGGGGAATCCATTATAGTACATAATTATAGGCAAATCACATGATCATAGTTGTTAAAATAACAGAAAGAACATGAGTGAAACTATTGTTTTGATATTTTAATAAACCTTTGAAATCTTTCTATAAATACTACAAGTTTATTTCTTAGTTATTGTTGATTTTTTTTTCCTGTCGGCCCGTTTTGACCCCCCCAGAAAAAAATCCTGGATCTGCCCTTGCATAAAATGAAGTATGTATGCCTCTAAGCTAACAGAACAAGGGAAAAAGATGGAGGGGAATATTGAAAATTATGTGCTCTAAACTTCGCAAGCTTGCATGCCAATTATACTCAAACTTTTACTAAATAATATTGAAATATTTTCCAGGCAGTGTGAAGCCATTTAATATCAGGATTCAGTTTGGAGAAGGTCTAGAAGAAAGTCCGGATGACAACCTCGGAATGTGCCTGAAATACGAACAGCAACCATGTACCTGATTTAAGGGGTTACCAACTTAAGTAATAAGTCTTTGAAATGACATTTTTTTACCAAAGTTGAAAGTGTCCCTACATTGTAGATAATTTTTGTGCCTATATATTTATTTTGTCAAATCTTTGCTAGTCTATTAACTTAAAATTTGAAATCATTATAAAAATATATGAATAAATTGTAATTACTTTTAAGTTTGACAATATTCGAAAAAAAATGACAGTAGACTTTAGTATATCAAAGAAATATAAAATCAAACAAAATAACTCTAGTACATCGGGTAACCTAATTGCAAATATGATTTTAATCAACAAAAATGAGATAAAAAGAATAATTGGAGACTTTCTCTATATAACAATATATTTTTTCCTTTTTACCTAGTTTTTTTCATTAAATTATTAATCATTAGGACAGCTGTTTTTGTTGAAATTACTTATAAGACTAGTACTATGCTGAATATTTGTTTATTCATATTGTATAGTACACTTTCTTTCCAATTGTAAAAATATTAATTTATTTATTATTATTACTTAGTAATTTATTTATAATTTTCCTGAATAAAAGAAATATAATGCCATAGAAAATTATAACAATAAAACCCATACTAATATACAGTTTTTATTCATTCAAATAAAACTGTAAGTGTGTTTAAATAAATAAAACATCCTTGATTGAACTCACTAAAAATTGAAAATAATTATCTAATTTACTGATAAGTTTTATATTCTGTCCTTGGTTCAATGTACTCCGAAAGATAAAAACTTACATTTCAATTGAGGCATAAATATGTTGGCCCAAAATGGTTTTCAGCCATTAAAAACAATCATATACATTCTTAATCATAGAACTTTAGATCAATAAGGAAATTCTATAGTTTATTTTTATTTTTAGCACTTATTAAATCCAAAGGTTCAACACCACCAATCTCAGATTAGCAACTTCTGGTCACAGTCTACTACACACGCCCAAATCCATTAGGTCACTCTGAATGCAATCCACTCACCTGTCTCTTGATTGGTACTTCGGATACTTACAAGTCGGCTCAATGCTATAGTTTATTTCACTAAAAAAAATATAGAGACTAACATATGTACAATTTCCCCTGTTCTCATCCATGTGAATTTTTTTTTCCGTTTTATTAAAGCAATCGATTTTTATAAATGGCCAATTATAAAATATATCATGTATAGCTGGTTTCATTCCTTAAATGGGGGTGGGAATATTTTATTTCCGAACAAGATATATTGCAATTGACATTACTGTATTCATTAAAAATATATTTTGACAAACATTTAATAACTATTCAACTTATTCTGTTTAATAATTAATAATTAGTATTTAATGCGTGATAATAAGTTGGTAACATTTAATCACTTTTTGTTATTCTGTCTAATGAGATAATTGGAGTAGTTAAACATCAAATAAAAGAAGTAGCTGTTACATTATGTATAGCTAAATTTTGAAAAAAACAAAACAAAATAATATTTTCTAATAATTTTAAATGAATGAAAAATTCATAGATTGAAATTATATTGTTTTTAAGGTCAAATTTTTATCACTGGGTGATCCTAATAAATACATATTAAATTGAAAATGAAGTTTAAAAGTAGACTCAGCTTTTTTTTCTATTTTTAATACTTACTTTTTTAATGGCAAATTTAACTGGGGTTGATACAGAAATACAATCTCATTATAGGTTTGTTATGAATATATTTTTAAATTTAACTGTACAAAACATTTAGACAATTAGACTAGTATAGTGATTGAATTTGGTAATATTGCTATACAAATATCTAAGTCATCCTGCCATTGTCTCTGTTAGATTATTTTAAAGTTGGAAAAATCACAGATCAAGTCTTAATAGTGAATGTTATTTACATAAAACATTGTAAATAGTTTATTAAAAATGGCCATGGGAATTTATCAAATTTATTTTACTTTTTGAAAAAGTATAAGCAAAGAAATCACACCATCTGAGTTAGGTGTAGGGTTTACTTTGATAGTCCCACAATTTTTGTGATTATTAAATAGTGTTAATAATTGTGAACATCAAAATCAGAACTACCAGGGAGATATTCTTGAGTGTATAGTAAAGCCTCATAATAACAATCACCACAAAAATGCTGGAGTTTTGGAACAAAATATGACTTTTTCACAAAAGGATCAATCAAATTTGATCATTGAAGTTCTTTGAGATTTCCAACTTTTTTCTTGTAACAGAAGAAAATTTCAGGACTACATTACATTCTAAATCGAATTGCTATTAATCCAATCCATTAATATTGTACTAAACAATAAAATAACTTATAAATAATCAAACGAACATCCTCATGTCGATTTTGCTGGAGAATACACAAGACCCAAAAGCTGAGCATCTGCTTCAAGGATTGTTAGATCTTTCTCAGCTCCAAGAAATTTAGTGGAAAGCTCCAAATCTTTAATGCGTAATCTAACCTTCGAGCCTAATACATAATCACTGAAAAATAAAAAAAAACAACATTAATGGTAATGGTTGTTGCTTTGAAACAGATGGAAGAAAGTTGTGGGGATGTGACTCAGGCGCCCAAGCGAGGGGTGCTAGATGTTGGAGATAATATCAACTATATTTATATTACATAACAAGAAACTAAAGTATAATTTAAAACTTTTTTTTGTATAAGGTAGAAGTAGCCCAAAGTTACATTGTCTATCTTAATTTTAATCACGATACTATCTACTACATGTACTGATACAAAATAACATTTATACGTCTTGATAGCTCGCAATAATTGCAAATTTTTTTAGTTTAAACTTAAATTAAAAAAAAAAATATAACATTAAATAGAAAACAACTGAGATTTATGATTGTACAAGTTTTTTTAAAGACATAATATTACTTTTAATTTAAAAAACACTGTAGGTGTATCACAAAAAATTATAGGTATCAATAACAAATAGATACACAATTTTTGTGATAATATTTTATAAAGAGGTTTGCAATTATTTATAACATAGTAATAGCAAAAAACAAATAAGATATTAAAATATACCTTCCATTTTTCAAAGGCCTTCTGCAGACACAATGAAACTTCCAACCGAAGTCAATATAAAGATCATCATCTACGACATGAAATACTGTTCCCGTGACAATTCTATTTTCAGGATCTCCAAGCTGAAATGAAGTGTAATTGTTTTCACAATTCATCACCAATTAAAAGTTTATAACTATAATATACATTTTTAAGTATAGATATAATGGAGAACATTATCTAAAACATTCATATTGTAACGGAAAAAAAATATGAGACACTTCCAATGTAATATTTAAACTTAATGAATAATTACAACTCGCAAAGCATTGGTATGGTTCACTCGGTATTTTGGAGCAATAATGTGACAAAAGATAACAAGAAGCTCATATATGCGTCGATAATTTAAAACATACTGCTATATGGAGCAGACACATGGACGATAAGCTCTGCTCAGGAAAAATGGAAAAAAGCTACTAGCTACAGAGATGGACAATTGGAGGAGAGCTACCGGGGTATCCAGACTAGAAAAAAGGACTAATGCCGAAATTAGAGAACGAATGCAAACTCAACAAAACGTCCTCCAAAATAAAGAGATAAAAAAGATTGTAATGGTATGGTCATCTCAGAACAATGAAGGAAGAAAGATTGCCCAATTTAATTTTCAATTGGAGTGCTGGAGGGAGGAAATGACGAGGAAGACCACGAAAAGATGGATACAAGGAATTGAAGAAAGTATGCATGACCATGGTCTGAGGAAGGAAGATATACAAGATAGGACAAAATGTAAAAATGAATTTAAGGAAATTATTGGTTGAAGGAAACTTCAATCTGAGGAAACCCTTTAAAAAAAAAAGTAGATGAGTAATAAAAGGCAAAAAATTATTTAACGGTTAGCCAAACAAAATCGAGAACTTAGACTTCACTTAATATTCTCAAAAAAATTATTTGACATATAAAAGGGACGTGAATCATCACAAACTTACAAATAATTCATAGCTAATTTAGAAATGATAAAAATAAGCCTAATAACTGTTTTTAAAAAACCCTGTACTGCTAACACCCAAGAAGTCTTGGATTCAGTATGTTGTTGTGACTGTACTGTTTCTAGGACAACAGTTGTCCAGTGAGGCGATTTTCCCATCTGAGTTTAAGAAAAACTGCCAGATTTCTCTCTATTTTAGGTAACCCACTTTACAGAGGCTAGGTGAGTCCCAGGGAGATCTCGAGATCCCAAAAGGACACATTCCCAGCTGTAAACAGATTACATAAATTATATGTGCCACAGGCAGATTTGAACCTGTGACCTTCCGAACAGCACTTCAGTGCTCAACCACTGAGCCCCCCCCCCCACCCATTACATGTTATAACTGTTAAAACTCTTTATAAATATAAATTAGAATATCCTTCAAACTCACATCAATAAACTTTGAATTCCTCAAAAGGGTAGCGAATGAAGCATCCTCTTTTGGTTCATTCACGTGAGAATGCTTAATAAAAGCTTTAGCGAAACCACCTAGTTTTTCAGGTGCGTTTTCATCAGTAGATGCTTGTGTTGATTCGAACCTTCTAAAAACCTTTTGAGGGTAAGGAAATGCAACTATACTTTTTGTCCTCGACACAAGCCGAGTTAATTGAAGAGACATCTTATATTAATACAAAATAGTATCAAACTACTGATGGAACTGAAAACATTCAAAACTTTGGCGAAAATGATAACCTATCAGGAAAACAAACGTGTTTTTATAACCTCTCAGACAAAGAGGTAAAACCTAGGAAGACATTACCAAAGTAATTAACATGCTGGTTTAATAAAATACACCTCGGCAAGATACTGCCAACTAAAATTTCTTATTAAAATATATTACATAAAAATACGTTTTTCATATCATAATATGAAAGATAATGTTACTTTCTATTCTCCAACAATGAAGTAACGTAGCAGTAAGGTATTTTTTCGCAAAAGTATTATTTTTCTCACTCCTATGGTATGGAGGGAACCAGCCATCATTATGATGATTGTTATTTTTGCATGACGAAAGTACGTGGCTATTCAGCTTAGAATAAAAAAATCATTGTATATCCGAACTTACCATCCGCTATCAGGCTTGTTCCGGATGATGACAGAATACCTGTTCCAACTCCTCCTAATGTTCTCGTCGATGTGTCAGCTGAATTTAGTTCGCAAAGCAGTGGAACTGAGCCTGATGAAGCTGATGATGAAATATTTGAGCCGGAAGAGGATAGGTCCCCAAAGCTTTTCACTCAAGGAGAACTGAACGACTTAGTCAGAGACTTGAATCTCACAAAAGATGCAGCAGAAGTCCTTGGGTCAAGGTTAAAATAAAAAAAACATTTTGGCTCTAGGTGTAGTATTTGCATGGTATCGACATCGTGAATAGGAAATTGCATATTTCTTTAAAGAAAAAGATTCTGTGGTCTATTGTTGTGATATAAATTCTTTAATGGGGTTTTATGGGATCGAATACTCTTCAGCTGAGTGGAGGCTGTTCATAGACGCTTCGAAGGCTAGCTTAAAAGGAGTTCTTCTTCATAATGGGAATAAATATGCATCTATTCCTATAGTTCATTCTGAGCATTTGAAATAAACTTATCAAAACCTAAAAATTGTCTTATAAAACATTAAACACCACAAATGGTATCGATTTTTTTTTGTTATCTCTGACTGCACACCCTGACCAATTCAATCCATCATTATACATAATTATTTTTAGCATTGGAGTGATGATATGAAACCTATCCAGCGGGACTTTCCACACCAGTTTTAGTTGAGTAATGGATATCATGAAGGAAAATAATATTGTGTAATATAAAATAAAAATAAAATATTATTTTTATATCTACATCTTTAAAACTCTATCTATTAGTTCCTTGCAGCTCCGTAGAATTCGGACATTCTTTTTCTCTATACATAAGCATGTCTATCTACATATATATTCCTACATTTTTTTTCTTCTGTATCTGTTAGTGTTGTAGTGTTGGATATAAGTCTAGTCGATCTTTGCCCAATAAGTTCATTTTAAATTTAACAAATAAAAAACTCCAAAGCAGAAAATATTTAATGTTTGATAAGGATATCAAACAGACATTGCATTTGAGATTTTGATCCGGCCATTTCAGAGAAATGATAATGCCGTTTTATATTTAAACACATTTATCTCAGTTAATGCTTGAAATAGGATTTTATTTTATACATAATATGATTTGATTTCATAATTAGTTAAATTTAAACATAATTTATAATAGCGGTATTTTTTTTAGGCTTTCCACGAGTGAAGGTTAAAAAATCTTTTATGTTTTATTTTAATATATATATATATATTAATGCTTTACTAAATAATCAGATCGATATTTTCACTAGTTTAGCATCACTATAAAATTTGATTTTTTATAAGAATCAAAAAATATTACGTCATTACATTGAAAATTACGATGTTCTACCTATTTTCACTCCTAAATTCTAAAATATGCAGATTTTTAAACCGGATATCCATCAATTTTTGAAAATCGATTAAAATTAATTAAAATAATTAATAATTAAAGGTGATATTAATGTTACTATAATTTTAAAAACATTGGATTGACAAACTGTCTCCCGAAATCGACAGGAAGTCAGATAAAGCCCTCCTACACAAGAGGTCATATCATTCTTAATTTCTTTCTTTTTTTCGAGAATATTTTTTAAGGGCCCCCGGAGGAATATTCCAATAATTTCTTTTTCTAAGATCGAATTGGCATTTCGGGCATACCTTTCTTAAATATTATCCTATTTATTCTACCTTTAATAAAATAAGGATATATTAATTTATCATTGATCCAACCATAAATAATTACCTAAGAATTGTGTACAAAACAAACTCCGATATATCCTGAGATAATCGGGAGCAGAGATCAAGGTAAGAGGCGCGAGATTGCAAGGTGACGTAATTGTTTGCGTCACTCAAATAACATTTGTCATTGACAACAACTCCTATTATATTCAGTATACAAGTCAAAGGATAATCTATCTCCCAAATCGTCAGCAGTTTGGCGATTTTCAATAAGTAACTTAAAAGAAAAAAATATATACATATCCCACTAGTATTTCTACAAATATACTATACTACTCTGGTGAAACGGGTATAACTAAAAAATAGCATTAGGAAACAATGAAGTTGCTAATACTTAAGTTAGGATTTGATACAGTTTTGTTGAGCGATATTTATCTATTTCTTTCATCGTCATAACTCACCAAAGAAAAACACCGATTTTTGAGTTGTCACTCACTTTAGTAATAATAGTACCATATATATCTATATATATCTATCTATCTCTCTCTCTCTCTCTCTCTCTCTCTATATATATATATATATATATATATATATATATATATATATATATATATATATATATAAATATATATTATTTCATTTTGAAGGGATGCTAGAGTGTTAAGGACTTATATTAGGAAGTATTTTCAGCAATTCAAGGTATTTGCCAAATCAGTGTGGTTAATCGTTACTATAAGAAATTAATGTTATAGGTGAAAAAGAATTTTGGTTTTGTTTTCAATTACTTTGTATTAATTTTGTGATTATTTAATTTTTTTTTTCTTTTTCTTATTTGTTATTTAATATGTGTTTTTGTTTCGACTGGTTTAATGTTTACTATGTTCAATAATTTTTTGTTTAAGTTTTGTTTTAATGTTGTATTTTCAATTGTACGTTATGTTTCATTTATAAATACAACAAAAAATGTAAACAATAGAAAAAAACAACATGAAATTAAAATTGTATGTAATGTACTATAAAGGTACAGAATATGTAGAACAATAAACGATAATTTTTTATTGCAGAAGAAATAAAAAATAAAGAAACAAAATATATATATACTCCTTTTGTAAATGCCTATCGGTTCGAGTCGAAAAAAAAAGAAGAAATAATTTTCAAATTCAAATTTTTCAAACCTATTCAACACAGAATTTCTCATTTGCCCTACGAATTCATTTCAAAATTAGTTTCCCATCTTATTTACTCGAGACTCCCTCTAAAAAATGTAATAAAATAATAAGAAATTAAGAATTAAAAATTAATTTTTCACGATTTAAAGTTATTTTTCGCTATTTATAAATATCTGATGTAGACAAGACAAAATAAAAATAATATAGACAAATTGGAAAAATAAGTAGTACTGTAAAAATTAGTGGAATTGAGTAAATTTTAGATATTGCGAAAATGGCGATGCCTGTCATACAGATATAGTCAGAAAAAAATTCTTCATAATAGTCATCAGAACTAATTAATTAATATAATATAAGTAGGACTTAACTAATAACTTCCTATTGTTATAACTGATTCAATTTTCGTCTGTTTTATGAATCATTAATAAATAATCAGAAACAATGGCTATTAAATAAAACATAATATTTAAAGTTTTTCAATATTATGATTGTTAATGAACGAAAAGGGAGGCCTGTTTTCTGTTGAAGATATAATTTCATTATCAAAACTGTTTCGCTGTATCAATATTGGAGATAAAAACGGAACACGGCAGTAGGCTAATATAAACAATTGCAGACGCAAAGCAAAAAACTATGACATACGTTTGAGAATTCGACTGTTAAATAATTTTAATTGGACAATAATAAAATATTTTTTTTGTCTTCCACTACATCATCGCATTTATTTACAAATTCGCTAAAGTCGCGTTTACTGCGATATGGTTACCAAATGAAGAGCATTCTCCTCTAAAAGAGGGAGGAAATTTTTGCAATATTTTTTTTTTAACCACGTTTGTTTAAGTGAATTAAGGGCATGCATGGCATGCTCTTTTAAATGTTGGTTCTTCTTAAAAAAAAAATAATAATACAGACGTACAAGGTTTTCCCCTTCATTAAGGAATTATCTGAGGAACATTTCGCTTGATGACGATTAATATCATACTTGACATGAAGGAGATCCGTGTGAGTGTGTGTATAAATATATTAATTTTAAATCTATATAAAAGTAATAAAAAGCATAAAAAATAACAGTGATTGATTAAGGTCAACAAAATTAAGGTCATTATGTTAATAGCCAACGTCCGAATCGGATAAGACACACGAAGAAGTGATTGATTATCGACATTGTTTTTACAAGAAAAATAAAGTTAAAGAAATGATAAATATTTTAGGCGAATGGTTTCTACGAATTCTAAAATAATTATAGACAAATAATAACCATACACTGGAATAAAAAGAAATAGCGGTTAATTATTATTGGTTTATCTTCCACGAAAGGAAAAATTAGAGTAAATTGATAAAACCATGGCCGATCTAAAACGTTTTTTTAGAAATAGACCAATGGTTTTTATGAAGTATAAAATGATTAAAAAAATAACAATTGACCGAATGAGAAGATATCATTCTAAATTTTATAAAAATTTAAATATTACATTTAGTTCACTTCAGAACTCTTATTTCTTCTAAGGCTACACCTATACTGGATCCGATTCGGTGCGACGTGATTCTACCACATACGATTCTGGGGTGTATACATTATACATATTTTACTATGCATTATTGTAAAATATAAATGTATTAAACATAATTAATAAATATTCTTAATTATATAAACTTAAAGAACCAAATGTTATAACTCTCGATATATTTCAGTCATTTGGTTTGCTAGCGACGTCTCATCGTATTACACCGGATCCAATGTAGGTGTAGCCTTAGGAAGAATATCCCATCTATAGATATGATTTATGTAAGAAAACATTAAATCGCTGAAAAATACCATTATTGTTTATGTTTATGGTCAATTATAATAACAATTACTAAATAGAAAATCGATACTTTAGAGTTTTATATGCCCTGCTTGGACGTCGCTAAAATAGGATGGAAGATAAAAACTTAAAGGTCCTCATAGCTACGAAAACCAATCTTAAAATGCGCTTCACAATTTTATTGAATTAAACATAAATTAAATTTAAAAACTACAAATTTTTCAGGTGTACACCTTTAGGACAATCGCACAAGCACCTTGGACAGCAAGTAAAATAACTGTACAAAAAAAACCTGTAACCAGACTGGGAGGGTCCTAGATCCCATGTGATCCATCTCCCGCCGCAAACAGTCTAAATAAAAGTAACTGTCTTCAGCGGGATTTGAACCAGGATTTCCGGCATGGCTACTCAGTGCTCTACCACTGAGCCACTCCGCTCTCAAATTACTTCACAAAAAGACTTAAATATGCCAACTGTCAATGATCATGCAAAGATTAACTACAAAAGATTTTACAGGATTCCTCAAGATCAACCTAAGAAAAACATTCAGAAAATGGTAGAAAACATGTCTGATAATCTTCCCATACAGTGGAAGATACAGAGAAGATGAATATGTTTCAATTTAAGATAAAGAAGTACGGGTAAAATAAAAATAACTTACACTAAGCGGGAATTAGTTTTATTTTCAACTGGTCTCGCCACTGAGTTGCCTTTACGACCCCAGGTAGGGAACCCCCTAGATTAGACTTCGTCGAATGGCTTAAAACAAGACTGAAGTATTGCTACTGGACAAATGTCTTCTTATGCTGGTTTATTCTATTTAATTGTTTGTTGCAGTCACATTCACTGATTGCTAGTCGAAACACTGACAGTTGTGAATCAAGTATTAGCAAGACGGGACTTCAAAGACATCACCGCTGTATGCACTATTGAACGATGTCACCGTGATTTAGGTTAACCAATGTGTTAAATAAAAACAAGCAATATAGCAGTTTATCTTAGAATAGTTAATTCGTTTTCCATTTAGTTGCAAATAGGATTTTCTTATTTATGTCTAAAGTTCAACTCCAGCTATATTTTATACTTTTTATATTCACTGGAACATCTAGACCAGTAAACGGAGATGCAACTCATTGCAAACTTTTAATGCAACCAAACATTTCGGCCATCCTTCATCTCTTATGATAATGACGGAACGGGCGAGGGTAGAATATGTGATGATAGTGGAGGAGTTGGATATGATGGAAAGATTGCGTTACCTTAAAGATCTGCAAGTATATCTTAGAACTAAAGATGGACGCTACTTTAAAACGTTTATGATTTAGAATTAACTATACAATAAATTTAAAATAACTTGTTATTTTTGAATCGATGTAAAGATTCCTTTATCTGAATTTTTAAAAGGATATTAATTGTTTTACTCAACTTTATAACTTTATTGAATTCATCAGTCATATCACTTTGAAGTAGAAGTAATTTTTCATTCCAGTCTTGTTCTGTTAAAATTTATTTGTGAAATGGAACTATACTGTGGTTAGCATGGAGCAGTAACCTCATGGATTGATAAGGAAGAATCAACTTCAAATCTTGAGTTTTAATACTTACTCCTGCTTAAAGGATTAACAGGAATATAGCAATATGATTGTTCCTAAATTAAAAAAAATATTAAACTAACTAACTGCTCAGAACAACAGTTTTTGCAGAATCTAGAACTCCCTGACCAGCTTCCTCCACCAACCTACTCCCATGTTTTTCGGATCTTGCTACATGTTATGCATCCAACATAAACTATCTCTTTTCTCTTCCCTCCTGGTCTTCCATAGAGCATTTCCTTGGGGAGTCTGCTTGGTCCCATCCTATCCATGTATGAATATGCTCCATATTCAATTCGAGCCATCTCAGCCTTCCCTGTTTTATTTTACTGACAATGTCTGGTTCTTGATTGATATTATGGAGTTCTATATTTTTCCTTATACGCCATTGTCCATTCTCATGTATTGGGCTAAACATCTTTCTTTCTGCTTGATGTGCAAGGGCCCATGCCTCACCATTGGTCTGATCACTGTCTTGTATAAAGTTATTTTTGCTTTTCTTTAAATAGCACATAAAACAAAAGTTTTTATGCAGGGCATAATAATATTTATTTCCCGTACCAGTTCTTGCATACACATCTGCTATAGTATTGTTATTTGAATATTTTCTTTGCTATTGGGGAAAAAATATTTTCCATTCTACCTCAGCCTATATCCTTTGCTTTCTTGATATCATCAAGTATTTTGTGATAGTACAGCCTGATAACAGCTAAATAAATATGATAGTATTAAAAATATTCATCAATTCATGATCACTTTTTTCTTTAATTGTGTAAAAACAGAAAATTTTATATTTCTAATCACTGTTTAAAATTCAGTAAATTAAAATGATAGATGAGCAAATGGTACAAGAGCAGTTATTGTGTATAGTTTTTCATAATTATGGAATACTATAATAATAATTTATAATTAATTAAATATATGGAAATATAATGGCATAATTACTTTTAATCAAACCTTTAATTGAAAATGTTATCTAGACTACTTAATATACACTCATATTAAATGAATTAAATAATTCTGAAATTGGAAAGTGTGTATAAAATCTTTAGAAATTAAAAGTTTATAAACTTTCTAGAACTAGAAACAATGTTGTCTACTTAATTAAGATTAAGTAAGGTTGATGTTTAGAAGTATTGAAAAATAGAAAAAAAAAAATTTATAACTTCATTATAATTGACAAAAATAAAATAAATTATAATTATCAGCCTGATAAAACTTAAATAAATATGATAGGATTAATAAATAAAAAATAAATAACATTTATTATAAATTTAATTTAGTACCCTTCCGAATTCATATATAAATTATGAGGCAAGAACTATCAAATAATATTCTTAATTGACATTTATACATGAACTACGGTACATAACCCTACATCTACTTTATAAATTATTTGGCATAATTCTTTACAACATAAAAAAAATATATTTATAATAATATTAACATTGATGATTCGTATAAATAATCTGCATCTATTGTTAAAATTTGTACAGGCTTCTATATTAATACACAGCTTTAGTATTAATCTAGCATAAAATAAATATCAAACTGTTACTCCGACTTCTCCTAAAATATCAGACAGTCTTTGTAAATACTTTTGCGCTACACTTGGGTCTTCTTGATTATTATAGGTGCGATTAATCAACTGTAAGGCATTTATGTATTCTAACTCGGAAAATTCAGGACCTTTTTCGAGAACCTGATTTAATATGTCTTCTTGAGTCATAAAAAAAAGCTGAAAGTATCTTCTAGCATGGTCTAATGCTACTTCTCTAGTCATCGTTATGTTACTAAGAGTCTGTTGCAAAGTAAAAATGTTTCTACACATTTTATGTATTGCACTTTCGTCAATTTTATCCAAATACTGAGCAGAACTCATTAATATTTTAGCAATCAAATGGCCAAGACCCTCAAAAATATATTTAGATTTTCGAGGCTGCAAGCTTGGTGATAGAGCTTCATCGACAGATACTAAAACTCTACTAAGATCTAGTACTCTAGGATCGGGATCATGAGAATTGTCTTTGGTCTTTCCCGAAACAAAACCTCTTGGAAGTAGATAGTGAAAACATTGAACTCTTATTTCGAGATGGAGGACTAATAAACAAGTATTTGCAAGCTCTTCAAATTCTTCTGAAAGGTTACTTAAAAGGTTTAAGTAATTACCCAAATTATTAGGTTCATTTTGACTTTCATGCATTTTTTTCTTAATATTTATATTTATTTGAAGAACTCGAAAAGCGAACCATTCCATGCTTTCTTGTAATTGAGCTAGGCACTTAAGCTGCGTGGGATCAGAAATAATTTCGTGAGGACCGATCCCACCTTCCCCAAGGTTACTCGCTAATATTTCAGCTTCTTTGATATTCCTTTGTCGGACATCTTCAGGACTCTCTTCTTCTGTTGTATCTTCTCTTTTCAATGGACGCCCAGAGTGATAGAATGATTTCTGAGCTTGCAGGTCAATCCAGTTTGGTAATGATTTTAAAAATCTGCTAATATCTTCATCTTTCAACCATGCGGCACTGCAAAGTCTTTTATCTTCAGGTTCGGGTTGTATAATGCCTCGATATGCAGCAGAGCAAGTATCGACAAAGTTTTTTATGAGGTTTACTAAGATTTCTAATACTTCTGTTTTATGCTTGGGTAGAGAATCTAATAGTGTTTCGAGTTCTTTCAAAGCATTGGTGACTTGATATGTACTTTGTAATATTGGTTTTAACAGTCCTATTTGAGAAGCTTCATTCGGTGTAATTGGAGCCCGCCAAGCGTTTGTCGACTTAGTAGCAGTCTCTATTTTCATTGATATCCGAACATGTTCTCTTCCTATAAAAGCATCTTTAACATAATCATTCACAAAGGTATTTAATGTACAAGCTTTGCCAGCAGGAAGGGATAGTGACAATTCGATCTCTTCAATAAATTTGTGAAGAGTTTTATATACTATAGTTATATTAAAAGGTTCTGGAGGACAGATCAACACTTTTCCCTGCTGTTTATTTTCAGATAGTGCAACTGCAGCTTGCTGTTCTTTTGAAAGGAAATTAACATTAGACGAATATTCAAATTTGAATAAAGGGAATTTCCTAGGCCTTTGAATTCTTCTACGAGCGAAAAATGTTGAAATATCTGCAGCCTGGTCGGGATAACCAGGAGTTGGTGTAGGGTCATTAGCTGTGTTCTGTATGTCTAAATAATCTGTCAACAAAAGCTGTAATACATTTTGAATAGTATTCCAAATGTCAGCACCATCAACTGGTGGCAGAGTCACTTGACATTTTTTCGATACTTCTCCAAAGGCATTAAGTAAAGATTTGAATCGTAAGGCAATCTTCCTCAACTGATCAATCAACATTTCGAGAAGTTTTATCAGAGGGTGATTGTTCCCAGTATTAGCTGCAACAGCTTTTGAAACAAGATTAACGACATTCAAAATTTCATCTTGCATTTTAATCTTTATGCTTTCAACAGATTCGTTAAGCTTATTGAGTAAACCTAGGCATTCTACTAACATCCTTAACTCAATATCATAACTAACACTGGAAGATTTTTCGAAGGAATTGGAGATACTGGATGAATCTAATATTTTCTGCCTCCACCTAAATTTCTCTCTAGTCACAACCTGATTATTTGAGGAACAGTCTAATGTTTTCACTGGCTCAAGATAAATGATGTTAGAAATTTCCCAAAGCAACATTTCATGTAACTTTTCTTTTTTAACTTGTAATTCAGTCTTGAGTTCATTCAGAGCTTCTACACCTTCTAAATCACCATCACCAGCATTGAGCGCCAATACTAAAATTTTAGTACCATTAAGGTAGTCTTTGTTACTCAAAAAGTTGGCTAATTTTGAAGGAACTTCTTTTAATTCCTCGATTTCATCTAGTAATTGCAAAACATGTTTATGTTCTACGCCTTCGAACCACAACTTTTTCAACTCATCTCGTCTACAACTTAACAGTGTTTTACAAGCGATTAACATTTCTTTAATACTTCGAAGCTTATCCCTGGTGTTTGTGATCATAGTTGACATCTGAATGAACAGTTGCATTACCTGTTCTAAATCTAATTTATGAATGCTAACCAATTCATTGAGCTTTTGATCGCATTTCTTGTATTCTCGTTCGAGCTTAGCTCTTTCGAGATCTCTTTGTTCATTTGATTCACTAGTGGATAGGGTACGAATAACAGCCATCAACAAACCACTTGTTTCTTTCGAATTCTTAACCCCCCGAGGAGGTTTTGTAGGCGAAGTCATATCCATTATTAATAGTTATTTTGTACCTCTAGAGTTATGACGTGTACCTTATAAAAGACATTGGTTTGTGCTTCTCATCTTTCCTAGCATACACACCACTCAACTGGGGTTCATATCTCATGGAATAAAAATAACCAACTTCACAGAACATTTTAATACTTCTTCATTTAAGTAGATAAAAACTCTGTTGCCACTCACAAACATATGCACAAAAGTATTAATAAGTCAATTCTTCACTCATAAAACATGACACAGTCTAATGATATTCAGTAATAACCTAATTATACAGTCGTACGTGGATTAAGACATCTTGGAAATTTCGAAGTGTATATTTACAAAAGGAGTTTATAAAAAATAATTAATTAATTATTCGTAAGAAAGACTCAACGTAATTAACCGACTATGAAAAATAAATTGTTAGGGGAGTAAACCTTACTGAACCTGCCTTATCACAGGTTATTTTATTTTGGTTTATTTCGATTAAATAGATCGATTGTTCAAATAAATATTAATTAATAAATGTTAATAATATACAAATGAAGGGATAACTATAAAAAAAATCGAGAAAAAATTACTCCTATGGATGTTAAAGTCAGAAAATGTTGTAGCTTGTTATCAGTTATGGATAATGATATCTGCTCAACAAGAATTTTATTCTTATAAAGAAAAGTCTTAAGAAACCCTTCGTCGTAAAAACCTTTAATAAAGCAGTAATTAGATAATTTTAAGTATTAATTGGTGACTTATTCTCTTAAATAAAGTACAAATATGAATTGACAAGTTGAATTTTAGGTTGGCTGTACTTTTTTGTGCAAGTCTTCAATATTCCGATTGTGACTGTTACTGACTTGTTTAGTGAGTCGTTTTGGAGCCGTGTTTTAAGTTTTATTTTCATTTTATTTTTTGTCAGTGTTTGGCCGCTGTTGTAATGTGAACCCATTCCCTCCTCGCTAAAGGACAGTTTTTATTTCAGAATGTCTGATCTCTTTAAATCAGCATTTGGTTACTTTAGTAGCAATACTTCAACTACAATAAACAATGAATTGGTTGGACAGATTGTGGAAGTTGGAAATATTAAGTTGAAAGTCAAAAGAGTTGTAGCTGAAGGTAAATAATTTCCCAGCTTTGTAAAAATTTTTTTCTCGGTTGAAATCTGTTTTTATTTCATGTTCTGCTTATTTAAGGTGGATATGCTGTGGTCTTTGTTGCTCAGGCAGTTGATACAGGAAAAGAATATGCCCTCAAGGTTGTTTTTATCTCCAAGTTTCATTCTGTTTGAGTTTGATAGTCACTGATAATGTATTTTTCTCTTCCAGAGGCTACTTGCCGCAGACGATGAAGCCACTCAAGCAATTATTAAAGAAATTAACATTCTTGTATCCTTTAAATATTTAAAATTTATAGTTTTTGTGACCCGTTGCAATACAATAGAAATGTATATATATTTTCAAATTGAAAAAACAAAACTTAACAGCATCTGGATTTTTAAATGATATACTTGTTTCGAATAATGTTAAATAAAGGCACTAAGTTTTCATTTAACCTTCAATGTAACTCTTGATTATATTGATTGATTTTTATAATGACTCTAAAGTGAAATAGTCTGTTTAATATGGTTTGAATATTTTTCCTAACTGAGTTCAAAATCTCACATCAAATTGAAATGTATGTGTACAAAAGAATTTAGGGACTTATTAATGAAAATTTAAAGACTAAAAATAGCTTATGTATACTTCATCTGAGCTTTATTAGAATGCTCTCTGTTATTTTAATGTATTAAATTTTTACTGAAGGCAGCTATTGCGTGTGACTATTTAGGAAAATTATGTATCATTCTGTTTTTAAAATATTCAAATATTAAAAAAAGTTTTTAATAATTTTATTTACTATTAATTTTGTTGCACTCAGTTGTTGTTTAGTGTTCTCTAAACAACAAAATTGGCACTGTTTCACATTCCTGAGTCAAATTTAAATATGTTTTTTCCCTTAGCGAAGTAAGTGCTGTTTTATGTAGTTTAGAAGATAGATTGTTAATTCAACTTTGTTCCTGATTATTTGATTTTTGAACTATATTTTTTATTAGTTCATGAACACAATTTCATATTTAAATAGTGAGTTTTAATTCATTGATATGTTTTGTATTATTTTAGTTTTATCTATTTGTTATTTTCCAATGGTGAGCCTATTGACTTAGTTAGATTTTTAATTTAGAAAAGTAGGCAAGGTTGTTAATCGAGATTATATTTAATTTGCTTAATCAAGATCCTGCCTATTTGCCATTGAAATGAGTTTTATGATTTGATCTAATTTGGACACCCTTACTTACTCATTTAGATATATTTTTAAATGTTTCTTATTCAGCTCGGATTTACTATTTGTTTCTAAAACAATACTGTTATAACTGATAAGCATTGGAGACATTTTAGAAATGTTTACTTGATTTGGAAAATTTGGAATTATGGTTCTTGTTTTCAATTTTGCCTAAGAAATGAATTTGAGTTACAATAGCATCAATAATGAAAATATAAACATTTGATCTGTTTTTTAAATATTTATCGACTTTTAATAAATCTCTGTTGAAGATTAAGATTTCGAAATTTCTGATTACATCTATTCTTCATCAATTTAGTGATTATACTCTTTAAAACAAATTAAAAATATTTGTTTATCAACTCACATTTAGTAAATATAAACTCCTTTAGCTATAAAAAAAAATTGCGTGTTTCAGTGGTTAAACCTGTTTATTCACAATCTATATTAATATTTTGTGCCAACTAAAGCCATTTTAATCAGGTAAAGCATTTTAATCGTGATGTAATATCATTGAAACTTGAAATTAATAATCTAAACGCGTTTTTATTATGTTTTAAAGTTTTTAATTGGATAAGTCATTTTATAATATTTAATGTGTGTCCTTTGACTTGTTTAACATGCTTGCCACGTTATTGGATTTAATCTTCAATTTTTTCTTCTAAACTATTCTCAGTCCTTATTTTATTTTATTCTTAACTAATTTTATCAAATTAGAAAAAGCTATCTGGACATCCCAACATTATTCAATTTGTTGCTGCTGCTTTCATCGACAAGTCACAGTCTAGTCATGGGATGTCAGAATACTTGCTGCTTACAGAACTCTGCACAGGTTCAGATAATTTTTATCTTTTTCTATGGCTATCTTCATAAGTTTTCTTGGTTTATTTATTTATTTTTATTTTTTTTTACAGGTGGTACTCTGGTCGAATTACTGCAAAAGAGGGGATCCGCAGGGCTACCTTCCGAAGTTATTACTAAGATTATGTGGCAAACATGCAAAGCTATTCACCATATGCATCTACAGAACCCTCCTATTTTTCACAGGGATATAAAAGTAAGATATTCATTGCTATTTTATTGCCTTTATTATAGTCATTTTATGAGAAGCGAGGGATCGTTGACTGGATGATAACGTCGGCACTTAATTAAATAAGTATCCACTTATTTAGTGTTTTAATTGACTGGACCCCCAACTATTTTCTTCCTTATAGTCATTTTAGTTAATTAACCAAACTTTTGATTAATCATTATATTTTTTATTTCTTAGATTGAAAATCTTCTGCTTACCAGCGAAGGGAGAATAAAACTTTGTGATTTTGGAAGTGCTACTTGTAATGTTGTCAAACCAGATCATACTTGGAGTGCACAGCAGAGGTCTCTAATCCAAGATCAGGTATTTTTAAATTATTTTTTTGAATAATGCTTTTGATTATAATTGTGATTTATTTTTATTTATTCTTAATATTAAAGTCATATTACTATGAATGAGAACTAGAACCTTAATCATAAGTCAGGTTTGTTAGACTGAGATGGGTAGAAAATGTGTAGATTTTCTGAAGAGTGGAATAAGATAAGGCAACTGATGGATCAAAGAGGATGGAGATGAATGTGTTGATTTTCTCCTCACCTGCATAAAATTGTAGAAAGGATTAATAATAATGATAAATGATTATATAATTATCAATAGTTTATCGTATGCATGGATGCTGAGTGACTTTCTCTACCTTGTTTGCTAACCTTTTTGTGACTTGAGTCCTATTTAATTGCCCAAATCAAGAGGCAAAACAAAATAACTATAAAGAATAAAATTTAAAAAAAAAGTATATATATATATATCTTGTTTAAAATAGATACTATTGACAGATTGGTTGGACAGATAAATATTTATATATTCAGATAATTACATAACAAACGCACATCTTCCTGTTCACGCCTAGATACGACAAGCAATATTTATTGTCAATCCCGTACATTGGAGCTCCTCTTTTCATTCCACAAGAGCTTGCTGCAGCTTCTCCTTAGAATATACACATGACTCTTATATACGACAGAAAGTAGACTAATCGGCCTATAGTTTTTACATTCCGTAGTGTTGCCCTTCTTATTAATTGGAATAATTACACTGAAGTTCCAATCCTCTGGTACACTCCCAGAATCCCATATTTCTTGAAATAGGCCTTGAAGGGCCTTCACCAGTTCTTGGACACCGTATTTGATAAACTCCGGGGCAATGCCATCTCTTCCTGGGGCTTTTCCAACTTCCATTTTCTCAATGGAATCTACTATTTTTCTTTTGACTCCTGGCTTGTGTTACCATTTGCAATAATTTGAGGGACCGCATATTGCTCTTTCTCAAAGAGTATATAGTGTACATGATATAAAGTGGCATTTGTAATTTCCTGGTACAAAATGCCCAGAAAAGAAGAGTATATTCTTATCTCGAATAATTGATGTCCATTTGCAGTCCGTTTAAAATCATGCTTAGCGGAGTTTCCAGTTTTAGTGCCTAATTATACACTTTTTCGCATATTAATACTCGTTTTCCCTCTCTGAGATGGCATAATTGTTTAATTTGAAGATAACAAAAAGTAAATCCTACTGCTTGAAACTCTTTAAGTCATTAGAAGAGGAAAAGAGTCATATACTTTTCTATAAAATTTTTGAGTCTCCACTATCAAGACCCAATAAAAATTATAGTGGTACATACATTAACAGGAACTGGTATTAAAAAAACTATTGCAACATTTATGTAATTAATTTTCTTTTTCTTTGGGCCATTCTTCAAAAAAAGCAAACTGCAGTTTTTAACTTAAAGCAAATTTATTTGTCCTTTTTAAAATTAAAATGCACGCAGAATCTTTGATATTTCATTCATTAATATTTATGATTCTTATATTTATGAATTTTTATAAATTGCAGATCTAAGGTGAGAGTGTCGTATCTTAACGTGCGGTTTTTTTGTTCTCTTGGCAATAGCGGAAATGATTTTTGATTTTAAGATTTAAATATATTAATAAAACCTGAAATATTTATTAATGTCTCAAACGTATTATGACTACTATTTATTTCTTCTATTTTGAGCAATATTTCTTAAAAAAAAACAGTATATATGCATTAACTATACATGATCCAATTTTCTCTATCATTGAAAAAGTGTGTTGCATGGACCCGTTGACTTCCCACCCCCTCAACTGCTATGTAAGATAACAATTAAAAAAAAATACGATTGTTTAAGGAGACTTTGTATTTAAAGTGGGATATAAATGTATTTATCTGTTAATTGCAATATTTCCTAAACTTTTTGTTGGTAAAAGTCAGTTTGTCAGCATGTCTTTCTTTTCATGCAGACTTTGATCTGCGGCACAGTCTTGCTGATACCCTTCTCAAAGAATCCTCAAGACATCTCATTTTTCTTGTACAAAACCTCTTGCCTCACTTCAGAAGTTGAAAATCACTTTCTTAAGATTTTTAGAGGTTTAACAATATTTCTTATCTATCAAACTCGAACTGACAGTATGAGTTTTTGTTCCAATGAGGTCTTTGCGATCAGGATGATCCTCAACACTTCTCAATGCTGCCAAATATAGATAAAAAAATTCTCACAGCAAGAGAAGAACACACTACTGTTACTTTCCTGTTGTATCTTTAATATTTTTTCCTTTATGTTTGTATCCACACCTGTCAAGTACAATCAACAATCATCAGATTAGCTGTCAGTGAAATAAAACAAAAGGACATGAGAAGCATTAAGAACAACAGTTCCCAGTGGCACCACTCCTGTAACTTGATTTAATTTCCTATAACAAGTCCTTCATTTATGTTCTTTTTAGTCTCCTCCTAGTGTTCTCAGGCCCGAGAGTTATGGCCATTTGTTCTATCAATGGGTTTGGGAAACTATTCATAAATATAATATAGTATTAATTTTGTGTTGTAAATTTCTCATAACGCTCACTTATTTTTCAGATATCAAGGTGTACAACACCTATGTACCGAGCCCCCGAAATGCTGGACACTTGGGACAATCGTGAGGTTGGTCCTGGTGCGGATTCTTGGGCGATCGGTTGCCTCCTTTGCCTCCTGGCTTATTTAAGGCACCCGTTCGAGGACTCGTCCACTCTACGTATCATCAATGCTAATTATTCACTTCCACCTGGCGATTCTCAGTATAAGCCTTTTCATTCGATTATCGGTAATAATTGCTTTTTATATATTTTATTTTTAAGTTTTAATATTTTATATCAAATTATTAATTTGTTTTTAAAACAAATGAAAAGGGTAGTCTTCTGTTAGAGGAGTCCCACTACTGATAACAGTAGGGGAATAGCAATATTTTAACCAATTGACTTCGTTAGTGTTTGTATACATCTTTTTTATTTTTCTTTCATTAAATTTATATTATAATTTTTGCACATTAAGCAATAGAATCATTAAATATGTGAGGAAAGGTTTGTTAGTGTTTGTGTGTATTTTCTGTTAGCCATCTTTGTTGTTTGATCATTTATAAAACATTTTGGAGATTAAGTTATAAAATCGTTCAAGAGGAGAGGGAAGGTTTGTTAAAGTTTTCTGTTGGCCATCTCTGTTGTTTTTCATTTATAAAACATTTGCGCTTGAAGCAATAAGATCATTACCCATTCATACAATTTTATTAACCCAGGAAACAGTGTGCATACTCAAACTATTGAAAGCATATGGGGAAGTGCCAAGTGGCAAAAGAGGAACCAATAGAGACTATTTTGAATCCTATCTCATTGCATTTATTATTCGAGAAAGGTACAAAAAGAAGACCTTATTTAAGGAACTACTGATATTGTAATGGTAAACTGCCTTATAGATATAATATAAATGATATTTACATGTTATTATTACTAATAAAAATTTATTATTGTTGAAACATAAATGTTATTTCAATAAATAAATGTTATAAGTTCTTCTTTTTTCTTCTTTAATGGCAACTACAACCTGCGGGGGGTCAAGGCCTCCTGCAACAGACGCCACCAGTCATCCCTGTCAGAGCAGCCGCTTTCCAATTCCTCATCCCAAGGATAGACCTTGCATCGGCAGCGACGCCGTCTGCCCAACGCAATTTGGGAAGTGCAACTGGTCTTGTTCCATGGATCTGTTCGTTGAGGAGCTTCTTAGGAATTTGGTCATCTATCATCCTCTCCACATGTCCGTTCCACCTTAATCTCCCCACTTTTATAAATCTGACCAGATCGGCTTCTTTGTACAACATTTGTAGTTCCCCATTGGTCCTTAGTTTCCATTCTTGATTTATACACACTGGACCAAATATTCTTCGGAGGATGCGCCGCTTGAACCTCAGTAAAGCCAGCTCTTGATTCTTGGATAGTGTCCAGCATTCGGAGCCATAGGTGACGACAGGCCTTATTAGTGTCTTGTAGAGCTGTAATTTAGTCCTTCTAGGCAGACGTTTGCTCTTCATGTGGCGCTGTTTACCGTACCATATAAATGCTATAAGTTGGTGATATATTTTGTTATTTCAAAAGTCCCAAACAGAGACACTGGCATCGGAATGTAATTTTAATCAATGCTATCAGTGGTGCATTAAAGGAGCATTAATAGTGATTTTCTTTAGGTATTTTCATATGTTATCCTATCTTTTATTGTTGTTTCAATAAAGGAAATTCCGGAACTAAAATTTACATGATTATTTTTCAGATGGTTGCTTAGTTGCCGAACCCGAAAAAAGACTCACTTTACCACAGATCTTGGATAGGCTGGCATCTATGGCAGAAACACTAGGAATCAATCCAAATGAGCCAATACCTTTAGAAAAACTAGTTATTGCAACAAGTAAGTTTTCCAATGAGGCCTAAGTACATGGCTTTTTAAAAAATGTTTAAGAAAAAAATTAAAATAACATCAAACAATTTTACAGGAGGCTGTTATGTGATACCGAGCCTTGTCAACTGACGGCTATTCTTAGTTATATATTGCTCATCGACTACATTTCCATTGCTTACAGTTTCAATTTTCACATGAAATAAATCGTCTGTTGATCCTGTATTGTTAATTATAAATAACAGGATCTGACTAAATTAAAAATATTTAGTTTTTTTAAAGTGTTTATTAATAATTAGCATAAACTTTTTCAGACTCAAGTTTAGAAAGTATAAAGGAACAGTCAGCTCCAAGCCCAGTTCATTCTGCGGGCAGCAATAGCCCTCGATCTCAAAGTCCCTCCCAGGTTCCTCCTGCGTAAGTACTTATAACTAGGTTTTACCCTCAAATATTTAATACGGAAATAGTTAGAACTTTGAGAATTAGTTGTATGAAAATCAATCATTGCCTATTTACATGAACATACTTAATGTTTAAAGTCATGCCTAAAGCCTACTTTGCTACTTTTCTATCTGTAAGTAAATAAATGAATTTTTATGTAGTAATAAGAGTATTTTCATTTAATAGTAAAATTGTATTATAGAGTTTTAATTTAGTTTCAGTATTAAGTTTAAGTTTAAGACAAGGTTAGTTTCATTTGTGTTTACACGATTTAATTAACCAGTATAAAAAATTTTTTGCTAAACCAGACATGTTATGACTAAAAGTGTTTTGAAAAACCGTAAGTATTTTATGCTGGCAGCGCTTTTAGAAATCTTCAAATAATTTTGAAAAACTCTATATTTCTGATTGTACAGTTAACTATTCTGATTAAATTAAGTACGATTGACTTCCACCTTAAATCGTTTATCCACAATTAAAGACGTCTTATTATTACTAATGGTCATTACTCATCTCCGTAAAAACACTGAGTGAGTTGTGTCACTTTAGAGAAACCTTAGTTAGATATGCAGAAAATTCTTTTATAATTACCTTGATTACTATATATTTTAAGATAGTATTATATGATCATGAGTGGTATACATTTTTTTTATTGTTTATTACAGCCGTCCTGCTCCACCTGCTCACGTAGCCCCACCAACGGGTGTCACAAATAGCGGAGGAGGACTTTTTTCACAAATACGAGGAGGAGCTGGAAGTTTTCTTAAAAATCTGCGAGACACCTCATCTAAAGTGGTTCAATCTGTTCAGCAGTAAGTAGTATCACTTATTACATCCGGCTTAAATATTTAATTGGTTTCTCTATTTCCATATCTCTATTAGTTTTAATTTTGATCTATTTTAAATAAACTTTATTAAAAAGGAAGTAAAGATAACTTAAAATTCACTTATGAGTTAGTTTACTATAACTGAGATATTATATTAGTTACTAAGGATTTATTACCTTTGAACAACTATGAAAATTATCGTTTTTAAGTTGTTTTCATTATTTGATGATTGTAATGGTATTTTTGCTTACAGAACTATGGTGAGAGGAGAAGAGATGGCAGCTAGCTATATCACGTCTCGACTCTGCGTTATCAACTACACAGATGGCCCAGATACTCTCCATGATCTGAGATATACCATTGAATCTCGACATCCCCTACCTGGGACTGCCATTTACAATTTGACCCAGTCCTCTTTTCCATTGAATAGGTTTCCGAATGCAACGGTAAGATATCAGTCACAAGGTAGAACCCGATATTTATTTTTATCCATATATAATGCACACAATTCTTGTTTGATTTTAATGGTTTCAAACTCACTTTTAGGTGTTTAACATACTATTTTTTACATCTTAAATGTGAAAGAACACTGTAAGAGTTTTTAGGTCCAGGTTACTACAAACCCATTTTATAGAGAGTATTTTCTCCTTATTATCATGCTGAGGAAGTGAAATTTTTATTTATTTTTTTAAATATATTTATTTCAAAGAATGGTATGAAATGGTCAGGAGATGCAGTCAATGATTACACAAAATATGAATGACTTATTTTGTGTAATCATTGACTTCACCCTCTGACCATTTTATACCATTTTTAGAATTATTCAGGCAACGATTTTCCACATAAATATTTATTTTCTGTTGTGTATGTATAGTTAGGTAAAATAATGCGAACCCCGCTGGAAGAAATAGTCGCTTAGACTGTGCTTGATGATGCTGTAGCTCCGTTCTTAAACTTGCAAAATTTTCCTATCCTCATCCTCCATCTTAACACAAAACCATTTTCTTGTTCCCTTAATCAATTTTTTTTTAAATTTAAATTTAATATTAAGAATTGTTTATTTGCTCTTCTGTCTGTACTCCTTAATATATGTTCTTGGTTTTATTAAATTATCATCATCATAGTCTTTCTCTCTTCTATCTCGGCGTGTGAGGATCCCGTTTATAGATCCTGGGCCAATTATCTCTTTCCTGAGCCAACACTCCTACTTTTCCAATCTATTTAACTTATATATTGTGCCACTATTTTTGTTTTCAGATTGTTGAGTGCGGCTGGGGTAAGAAATGCCCCTCGCTCCAGGCCTTGTACACCCTATGCGAGCACATGTACCATTTTTTGTCTAGTCAACCTTCCAATGTATGCTTCATTGTGTGTAATGTGAGTATTTCTTTATCCGTTAAAAATAATGTACTTTTGTCTTAAGTTTTTTATTTGACCTAGGTATAGCAAGTATTACAGCTTTAGTTGAATAGTCAAATAAACCTTGTTAAACTCCTTATATTCAGAGAGTGGCTTATTGAGTTATAAAACAGGATTTAAAGCACAGGTATCATAAAAATGTAGGACTTATATAAGTGGTGAAGCATCATATTGACATACAATGTGATGTATAGTCTCTTCTATTCTGTAATATTTGAAATGAAGTAATTCTATACTTTTCAGATGAAAGAATCATGATTTTTTCATCAAATATATCTCTTGTTTTTAATGTTAAATTTTATTGTCAGATTAAAAGTAAACTAATTGAGTATTTTTATTTCAGGACGGTAAAACAAATTCAGCAATGCTTGTTAGTGGCTTCCTCCTTTATGTTGGTTTTATTTCCGATCCTAAAGATGCGTTACAATTATACGCTGTTAAAAGAACTCCTCCAGCTCTGCAGCCTTCCCATGTCCGGTAATAAATTATCCATATAAATAATATATTATAAGATTATAATTATGTTTGTTTAATTTATCTATATATTTTTTAAAATATTTTTATTTGAAAAGAAAAGATATGTCCAGGACCGGGACTTGAACCCGGGTCGTTCAGATTGCTAGTCTGGAACTCTACCAATTGAGCTATCCTGGCTACATCAAGCTCGTTCCCCGGTCATGGTCATGTCCTTTCTTTTCACGGATCCGACGTCCCTGTGTTCTCGCAAGTTTGCGATGTATACGAGGGGAAGAATGTTCTTTGAGCATTTATTTAATTTGGATCTTGTTGACATACGTCATTATAATTATTATAATTTATTTTATTATATTAGTTATTGATTTTATTAATTTTTAAATATTTTTATTTTTATTTTTTTGGATATTTTATTTCAAATAAAAATATTTAAAAATTAATAAAATCAATAACTAATATAATAAAATAAATTATATATTTTTTTATGTTTGCCAGGTACCTGGAGTATCTGTCTCAGGTGCTAGCTCAACCGCAGCCTACCATCGTCGCCCAGAAGCTAAGGATTATGTCAGTAGTAATTTCTCCTGTACCCGTCTTCAACAAAAACAGGTTTTTAATTATTTTTAATTTTAAAGTAATTATGATCTATTGAATTATATTTCACTTCCTATGTTTAAAACTCATTGAAAATATACCTGATCTTTGCCACATTCATTGGAAAAATTACTTTAAATGCAATCTAGGAGAAGCAACAAGAAATTCAATCTGGTCTGTTTTTCTAAATATAACACTTTGCCAAAAGATTATGTTGCCTGGACTTCATTAATTTTGAATCCATTTTAGCCGTGTCATCAAATTCTTTACCAATGTTTTGCTAGACTTGCTGCTAGCTTCCACAGAATTTATTAGACTCAATGACTCAGTGTTTTGAATGGATTCAAAATATCGGCCGTGGCAATTTAAGGGTTATTTCATTAATTTTATTTTCTTGTAAATAAAATATAAAGCACTGAGTTGTGTATTAATTTCATTATATTAAGTTGACTTAAGAGTTGACTATTAAGGAAATAGTTAAGATTATTTTGTTATAAATAAATATTGTTCTAGGGATGGGTGCAGGCCGTTTCTCGAGCTCTTCCAAGGAGAGGATAAAATGTTCACTACCGTCGATGACTACGACAGGATGACTGTCTTCAACGTATCTCATTCCAAGGTATTACCATCATGTATCCACCGATAAGGATAACTACATCACAATGTTATTTGTTTTCTTAATTATAAGTCTTAGTGCTACATAAAAGCTCTTACAGGTTATCTTTATCCTCTTGGTTAAATAAACATAAGTATTTGTTCTTATTCTGCAGGTAGTTATTCCCGTCAGATCCACAGTAGCCGGTGACATAACTCTATCTGTCTACCATGCGCGCCAAGTCTTGACAAAAGCAAGTCCAATCAAGATGTTCCAGCTTCAGTTCAGTACAGCTTTTGTAAATGATACAACCCTCATTTTTACAAGGTATTTGAAGTATAAAGCTCTTATGAGTTGATATTTTAATATTTATGTACATTTAATATTATTTTGTGTTTATTAATTTAACATTACTTTATGCTACTATGGATAATCGGAAAAGGTTACAGTGGGAGTCCTATATTTTTCTTATTCAAGTATAATAAGGATAGAGGCCTTTAACCAGTATCTGACATCGTACAAGCTCGGGACTCCCATTTTTTATTCCTTCCGAAGTACGGTATAACCAAGGATTTTTTCCTCCCTTTAAAAAATCTTAATGCCACCTTTCGGGCTATGAATCCATGATCTTGGGCATAGCAGTTTGCTATACTAGCGACTGCTCCAAATATGACCTCATTAATATTATTTTCTGATGCCTTTGAGGTAAAATAGCAAGTATATATTGAGATATAGCTGCCAAAGAACTAAGTATTAGTAGAGTACTGGACGTATCAGATCCATCTACAATCACTACTATGTCATCTGCATATATAAAAATCCAAATCAGAACTATATGCAGGTTCAAATATCTAACAGTTGCCTATTTCTTGTTTCATAAGCATTAAATTAATGAACAAAATATTTATAGCAGTGATAAAAATTAAGTATACCACAAGTATAATATCTGATTAATTACCACTATTCATTTTGTAAACATTTAGTATTCTACATCATAATTTGTCAATGTCAGAGTTAGTGTGTGGATAGGAAAAATGTTTTCTAAAAAGATTTCATTCAAAGAAATAGTTTTCATCACATCGCCACTTATATTTTTTTAAAGAGTGATTGATTTTTGTTGAGATTGAAGAATTCTAATTTTTAATGCTTGGAGGTTTGGCAATGCAATTTCAATATAATAATAGTTGTTATCATATAGTACACTTTGGTCATGATTAAAATTAAAATTTGACGTTTACTCTAAGTTTTATTTGAATTACTATGATGTTATTATAGTGTACAGTCTTATATTTTATTTATGTATCCCTTAAAATTGATAAATTTATTGTATGTCTTTCTTCAAACTGATATTAAGCACAAATATTAAATTTAGTTGCAGATTTAAATTGTTTGTAATTTGGATCTAATTGATGTTTGAGCCAATCAGAAATCTATTTTTGTGCCATTCTATCCCCAGGACTATTTTTATTTCATTGAGCGGTGTCGGTTATATTGACTCATTGGCACTCAATCATAAACCGTTACACGGTCAGTTTGATAAGTTATATTATACTCATAACTATTTAAATTATTATTATTTTCTTAATTTTTGTTGATATTGGTTCGGACTGAATCGTGTAAAATGTTATCATTGCAGAAAATTTTCAGGTACCTTATTTTATTAATGTATCTTGAATGGGTAAAATTACTAATACTAATTAGTTTTTAGAAATATTTTAAAAAAAGTTTAAAAAGTCTGGGGTTCAGTACATGAACGGTTGTGCAGGAAAGTGATTTGTCCAAGATCACGCTTTCCAGATTTCCCCCCTTATTTAGGGTACACACTTTATGCTGGGTGAGCCCCAGGAGGGTCCTTGATCCCACAAGATCCTTCTCCGGGCACAAAGAGATTTAATAAAAGTCTGCCAGCAAGCGGGATTTGAAACCAGGACCTTCGGTATGGCACCTCAGCGCTCTATCACTGAGCCACTCCGATCCCCCCCCCATAAAAAAAAAAATTTGAGGAGTAGCAGAAAAAAATCATCAACTGAGGTTGTAGTAAAAAAAAAAGAGTAAAGACATTCATTTCAGGTTTGAGTCTTATCTCCTTTCTAAAAAAGAAAACCTGTACCACTATAAATTTTCTGTCATAGCTGATTTTGAACCCGGGGCCTTTAGCTCTGCAACTCAGTGATCTATGCATCCTGGGGCTTACCCAGCCTCTATACCCAAAATAAGGAGGAAAAATCTGGCGCTTGTGCATGATATAGGACAAGCCACCTCCCTCCACAACCATTGTCCAAGAAGCAGTACAATCTCTACCACATACTGGATCCAAGATCCTCCACAGGTTGTAGTGGTACAAGATTTTTTTTAATATGGAGGTATCTTAACCTGTTACATATATTTTATAAGTTAATTATAATTGTAAAATGTTTTTAAATTACAATAAATTTATTAGTGTTGATGTAAATAATATAAACTTTAAATCCTCTTGTTATTTCAGGGCTGATCTTGACGATAGTGAAAACGATGGGTTGCAAGAATCGTTGTTAGTGTCTATCTGCTTGGAAGAAGGCGGAGATCCAGTTACCAACGTTGCGCCGTGGGCCAATAGAAGACCTGTCACTTCGGAAGCATTGTTCACTTCCAAACTGGAAGCTTCCGAAATGGCTGATACTTTTGGTAAGTGTCAATATTTTATTTTAAAACTTCTATATCTTTATGAATTAATGTTCAATTAAGTGCAATAAAATGTCTTGTTTGTGTATTTGTATTATCTGTTTCAAGAAATGCCTTTGTTGTTATTTTTCAGTTCCTAAACGCAATAAGAAGTCAGTTCCTCCTCCAAGACCTGGCCCTCCACCTAGACCTGCTCCAAGTCCAAAATTACAAGTATGATAATGATCATTATTATTTATTTTAATATTTATATGTTAGAAATCATTATTAATATATTGTAACCAGTTAATAAGTTTTAGTTCCCAGGTTCAAAATAAAGACAAAAAAAACAAAGTCCGAAGAAACTACGTTATAATATTTCATTAATGAGACATAACTTAACTAATCATAACATAACACCAACTAAAAATAATTATGAAATAATTTTTAGAAAAAACAAAAGTTATTTACAATGCTATTTACTAATAACTGTAGGATGCTGAGCCGAAAGAACAAAAATATTAATATCAGGAAAATGTTGGCTATTTGTTGGCCAAATGAAACAATAAATTGAGGTTAGGTATGGTAACGATACCTCACCACAAAATGAGCTCACAGGTGGGCTTCAAATCCCTTTAGTCTACCCGATAGGTAGCAGCACCAGACGGACTAGATAAGCGATAAAATACTCGTTACAGTATGAAGAGGTATATATTAAGCATTTAAATTTCATTGATAAAATTTCGGTTGGGAGTTTGGTCAAGAGAAAAAACTTAGATTAAGTGTAATACTTTCTTTAATGTGAGCTGATATTACAGCCTAAGCTCTAGAATATATAATCATAAAAGTATTACTGCATTGAAGTAGTAGTATCTCTTACTATGTTAACTACCATTTTAATATTTACTCTTATGGTTGTATGTTGTCTGTTTAGCCCTGACGGAGGATTTATTTAGTTTAAATTTGAGTGCACATTGGAAAAAAATTATTTAATGGCTCCTATGTCAAATTTTATATCCAATCATTTAAAAAAATAATGTCAATATTATTGGGGATGGGTATACTCTTTGTCTGTTTAGTAAAATACTTCATATATCACAGACCATTGGTGCGTTTAGAGAGATCACGCTGAACGATGAATCTCAGCAGATTATTGCTGAACTAACAACTGTAATTGTGATACTTATAACACTTTCTCAGAGACCTCTTACCATTTACTCCATTTTGCAGAGAATATAGATAGAAGGTTCTGGATCTTGAATTGAGAAAACAGTTCTCCCTTCAGTAAAAAAAAAAAGTCTTTTTGTTATAATATTATTACTTGATTCTATATGTTGAATTAGGTCAATTTTATCGTTTTAAATATTTTTAGGAAAGGAGGCGTAATAATAGTGAAAGTGCCAACTTGTTGAACCTAGAAGAAACTGAAGTAATAGATGCCGTCGAAACCGACGATTTATTAAATCTTGGAAGTGGCGATTCGATGTCTGGTTCCAGAGTTGATTCTATTTTCCATAGTTTCTCTGCTGCTCCTCCTCCGCAACCATCACAATCATTTGCTGCACCACAACAGTCCCAACCTCTCTTCGATCCATTTATTCAAACCAACGGTTCCTCTGAACAGGTATTGTTTATCTATTGTATAATAAACTATGCTAATTATTTGGAGATTAAAGGACTTATATTCTGTTTTAAATATGTAGTTTTAATAGTCATCATTGTAACCAATATTTTATGTATTGAGATATTTAATTGTAAACTATAAATGTTTTTATGTATTTAAATACTTAAGTGTGAACTAAAAATACTTTTTTTCAATGAGGGATATTAATAATAAATCTAGATCTACTCTAAATGTCAGTTAACAAATACACATTAATCAGTAAGCCCATACAATAGTTTTTTCTATTATTTTTTTTTATCTTTTTAGGTTAATAATTGTAAGACTGAAAACCTATTAGGAGATTGGGATGCTAATTTTGCTGATTTCACGTCAAACATGAACAGCATTAACAACGGAACTAGTGAGACGGTAAAGATCGGTAGTACGGCTGTAGATGACAATTTGAGTTCTAGTTATAAAGAAAAACAGAGTGACATGAACAGCCTGTCTAGCGAATTCAACAACCTCGGGGTCGGAAAGTCGAACAGTATGCAGCGCAACGTCAGCTCACCTAATCTGCACTCGGATCTCTTCGAAGAGTTTAATGGTTAGTATTTTATTTGTAATTCTCTAATTAGGGAGATATTGGTGAAGAATTTTAAATTTGAACTTAAAAAAAAACTGTTTGTTATTTTACCGTGTTTAAGGCAGGGCTAAAAATTAATTAAAATCTCATAAAAACTTTACAAATATTGTGGTTACTTAATTTTATTTTTATTTTATCTTTATTATTATTACTAGCTGACCCGGCCACTTACTAGCGTTGCTGTGGCTGTTGTAATAGTTTTAAAAAATATTACGTTTAAATTTTTAATTTTAAAGAAACAATGAATCAATGGAAAAAATGAATTAAATGTATTTTTGTTCTTACATTTTATTCATCTTATATAAAAGTTGGTATATAATAAATACATAATATTCAAAATTCTTAACTGATAAAATATAAACATTAGTTTAATGCGATATTGTGGATATCCATCATTTTCAGTGACAGTTTCTGTGTGAAAGGTTTTTGGATAGCGTTTTGTGCATTTGCTATCCTTCATACATGGCGAATTTTTGTTGATTGCACCACTTGGACCATGAATCATGTTGTTGGTAATGACATCGAATAGACCTGGATCAATATCTATATCTGGTATTTCTGCTGAGATGACTTCATCAATTTTGTCTGGTGTAATTTTGTCGACCAACCAAACCAAATGTGTGCATGGGGTAATCCTCTTTTCTGCCATTCAATGGAATACATCCAACAGCGTGTCTCCCCCAAAACATGCTCTTTGACAATTAAATCCATCAAAGATTTCAATTTTTGTTTGAACACTCGCACAAATATGTAATGTCGATCCGAAGACGATTGTCCAGGCAATAAAAGTTCTGTGATTTCACCCCATGTCGGATTGCAAGTGAATGTTATAAAAAACTCTGGACGACCATATGCACGAACATATGCCATTGCATCTAGCGCGTATTCATGGATATGCCGTGGGCTTCCGGGGAAAGTAGCAGGCAATATAACCATAAGAATCTATTTCATGTAGATTCCCATCAGTAGCAATTGCATCCCGCAAGTGAATATATTCTTCTGAGCGCAGCTTAATTTGATTCAATCGAATGAAGAGAAGTCGATGTGTCTCGATTTTTGCATTAGTATCCACAATATATTGATCGAATAATTGGCGACATTTTAAAATGTGATTGTTCTTGTGATCACGAATCATCAATCGATACTAATAGTAATTCATAGCACTGACTTTCTTATTGGTCTCTTCGTGTGTTGAATCATTTTGATGTTGAAATGATATCCATCTTCTCCTTGCCAGAATAAAATAGGATATTGTAATGCATCGTATGACCGATGAGTTTCGGAGACTCACTGAATATTACCATTTCTGCATTGAAGAATTATATTACGCGAGTTAAACTCTTTGCCAACTATAACGATCGCTACTTCATTAATAGTTGGTGCGTTATATTGTCTTTCGTGTTGGCCGGATGATGTTTTGTCAGCTCTAATGACATCGTAATCATCTGGCATTCGATCGAGGGCCGTCCTGAATGGTCGAACTTATTCGTTATGTTGATCGAATAAATTTTGTAACGCAACAACAATTTCTTAATCAGTGCTGGTGATGAATCAACACCGTTGATCCACTTATTCACCCGTGATTCCCATGAAATAAATTTGAAGAAATTTGTGCTCTGAATCAGGCAGTGGTGGAAGTGATCCAGTACGATGATAAATTTGCCCTTGCACTTTGAACGTTGGCATGTAGTTGTCCTGTATAATTTCTGTGGCCCCGAACAATGTCATTTGAAAACATGAATTATATTTGCAGATGTTTTTCAAGAAATGCTTTGACTTGTTTGTGTCACCTGATACCAACGTTGATAATGGTTCGGGTGGTGTATGCAGATCCGGCAATTTAACTTTTCCACCTGCACAGCAAATTCTAGGAGCTTCATTCTTGAATTTCAATGCACAGGAGAATTTGGATACCTTATCCATTTTTCCAATAATGACATTTCGATGAAGACTGTAATCATAATTAGCATCGTAATGGAAAGGCGCAATATTCAAATCAGCGTGTAACATACGTCTTGATTGCACATTGCGCTCTCGATTGGAATTCAGTCTTTCTCTCCGTTGTTCAACTGACTCATTGGACCGTGCTTGAGCAGTTCGTAAGCAGTTGGAATGCAATCTTGATTCACACTGCTCTCTTGACCAGGCTTGAGCAGTTTGTATTCTCACCGCTTGTAATCTTGCTTACGTGTTTCTGAAGCTCGTTTTTCTTTTTTCTTTCGTGCTTTAGATGTAGATCGACCAATAGCTTGTCGCTTGGGGGGCATCCCTTCACTAAAAAACGGGAAAAGGTCGGAAGGATGAAAATTAAAATAAATCAATTATACTCACGACGAAATAAAGTAGGATCCAAATTCATCGTAAAAACGGGAAAATGTCGGACGGACGAAAATTAAAATAAATCAATTATACTCACGATGAAATAAAGTGCGATCCAAATGAAGAATTCGTGCGAAAAATTGTTACTGTTGACAGTGTGAACCAAGCATGAACTGACATTGAACAGATGAAAGATATTAAAAAAATCTAGAATTGATTTTGGAAAAAATTTATATAAATTCACCATTAGTGGTAAAGAATAGTCATGTAATTAACCAGAATAAGCCTCAGGTTATTTTTTTTTCTCACTGCCTTTTCTATCGTGCCTTCCTTCACACTTAACTGTCATTAAAATTTTTATTCAAATTTCTCTTGGCATATATTTATTTCTTTCGTACGAAATTTGTTTCTACTCTCCCTTTATTATTGACTTGATTACGAAAGAAATAACTTGATTTGCGACAAATAATTTTTTTTTCTAGAAATTTTTGAATTTTTTTTTCAAATCCAAAAAAAAAAGTTGGTAGAAACCTTCCCTAGAGTGTACTGAACAACTTCCCAAAGTTTCATGACGATCAGATGATTGGTTTAGTAATGCATAAAGGACAAACACACATACATTAATTTTTATATATATAGATTACATTTTTTTTGTTTTGATATTGGAAATAATCAAAATTTTATTGTTTTTTATTGAAATTTAAAAGTTATTTATTATTCAAGAAGAATTTTTGTTTTGAATTTTTATTAGCATTATATATATGTAAATAAACTGCATTACTTTAGTTTATACTTTATTGAATCAGTAGAGTGGAGACGGATATTTAGGCATCATGTGGACCCTAAATTGTTCTGTTAGTGTTTTATAAGATAATAAATATTCAGTAGAACTTTCTTTATTTTTACATTCATACATACGAACATTATTATCATTACTTATGACTAAATAATAATATCTTTGTAATATATTGTAATTTGAGTTGGGGTGTAGCCGTGAGTCATTGTTGATTCAGTAAACTGAACTGATTCATCAGATGAATCAACGACAAGTATAAGTCTTGACCTTTATTAGTTTCAATCAAGTAGATGTACAGTAACATGTCTCTAGCTAGATTTTTATAAGTCCTGTTATAAGTATGATTTTGATAAAAATTTCAGTATGTAATTTTGTTTTGTTTTTTATCAACTTAATTATTATTATATGACTGACAATGGATAAATACTAGAAGTAATCAATCTGTCTCACAAATAAGCCTTGACTATTCTTTAAAAAAATTATTTTTATGTGCTTTATGTGGTACACATCAATGAACCAATTACAAAACAAAATTATAGAATTAAAGTTATAGAAACAAAATTTAAAGTAAGTCAAAATATTGAAGTTGAAATTAACTAAAATAAACTGATATTTGAAATTAATTTTATGGCCAGTATTATTGATATATTTTTCATAATAGCCTAAGACCGTAAATACCTATGAAGGCACTCCATAACTTCTTCGTTTATTTTTAAGAGTAAAAATTTTACTTATTTTAATAGATTATTGACGGTTGGAGATAATGGTCTGTTGGACAATCAAGTCCAAAAGAAATCCTATAAAAATTTCATTAGTCATGCATTGAACTTTTAATCAAGCAATAGTGATAAGTAGTGCCAGATTTAAAAGTATTCAGTGCCCAGCGATGGTAAGTGCCTAACCAAGGGTTAGGAGATGAACAAAACCCGGAGATCTTTTTCAGTTAAGTTAGAGGCATTACCTATAACTACTGATGTTCGGTCTAAATCTTAATTTATGAAAAGGGTCTTTTTTGATTTAGATAATTATTGAAATTAAATTTTTTTTAAATATATATTTATTGGAAATTGATGTTTGGAAAAATCGACGAATATAATTCATAATTTAATTGTTTCTGTTTTAAATAGTTACAAAACCGAAGGCTATGAGCAATGCAAACAGTCCTGCGAAAACTCCGTCTGAAGCCAATTACAACAGGGCACACTTTGAATCTGCGAAGCCGCCACCTCCTAATAATCAGCAAGGTATGGAGTTACTTAACAAAGAAACTTTATTTGCAATTTTACATATACAAGCAGCATAAGTGTGAATACATGTTCCGGACTTCCTTTACATGTTTAAATAACAGTGATTTTAATTAATTAAAGTTATTTTTTATAAATAAGTTTTACAATAGCAGGAAAAATGTAGAAAAAAGCCGCTTAAAAAAAAATAATAATAGTGATAATAAATAATTACTTAAAAGTAACAATAATAAAGTAAATAAATATAATAATAATAATTTAATAGAAAATAAAGAAACAATTAAAAATAACTATAAAATAAATACAGATAACTAGATAACAATATCTGCAAATAGTGATTTGTTAAGTAAGAAGTATGATGTACATGTTTTGTTCTTTTAGGCGTGTACCGTCGTAGCGAATGTTTATCATAGTTACCGATTTCTTGGATTAATGGGTTTTTGGAAGCTGGAGTTTTTTCGAAGTATGCTTTTGTTTTGGCTGAAACATATTATTTTTAGTGGGAAGTTCAAGATCTCTAACCATAGTCGATATTTTCGTGTAGCGGGGATAATTATTGATAATCCTCATGCATAGGTTTTGTACCCTTTCAAACTTTCTATAAAGGTATGGAAAAATAACATAAAAAAATATAAAGGGTATGGAGTACAGTTTTTATTTATATTCCATTTTTTCTCCCTAATGGTGGATCAATGCCCATTTTACAAATTGTAATTGTACAACTGTTCATTGAATTGTACCACTTTTTCAAGTCTTTATCCCAGTATTTTAATTTGTACTTCAATTTAGTGCCTATTTTTCGCAGTTATGTGAGATATAATGTTATATGTTTATCAGTTAAACTCAGTATATATGGCCCGCTTATATCATAACACCAAGAGGACTATACATTACTCTCTGATGGAAGAAGGAGTTGCAATTGTACCTATTCTATCAAATAGTTGGGGGTGCAGTCAAAAATTTACACAATAAATAAGTGGAAACTTATTATTATTTATGTGTGCCGATGTTTCGACCTACTTTGTAGGTCATCTTCAGGGCTATGAGAAAAAACAGACAAAAACAAAAATGACTATAAAAATACATAACAGTACAAAGAATATAATAAAATAAAATAAAATTATAATAATAATATAGAGATATGGAAAAATTGAGTGAAAAAAGTGAAGAATATAATATGAAAGGATGTATGAATAAAGATGATTAGAGAATAGTGTCCATGATTACAGGACACCTTCTGTAATCATCTTTATTCATACATCGTTTCATATTATATTCTTCACTTTTTTCGCTCATTTTTTCTATAACTCTATATTATTAATTATAATTTTATTTTATTTTATTATATTCTTGGTACTGTTATGTATTTTTATAGTAATTTTTGTTTTTGCCTGTTTTTTCTCATAGCCCTGAAGATGACCTACAAAGTAGGTTAAAACATCGGCACACATAAATAATAATAAGTTTCCACTTATTTATTGTGTAACTTTTTGACTGCACCCCCAACTATTTCCTTTCCCCATTAGTACTTACAGTCAACAAAGTTCTTCTCTAACATTACTCTCTGATGATTGAAATAATTTAAAAAATAATAATTTTGATTCTTCATAGGCAAGAAAGCGACTGATATATTCGATGACCTCCTCGGGAGCCAAGGATATTCCTTTTCCAGTAAGAAAGAATCAGGACCGAGGACGATTAACCAGATGAGGAGAGAAGACCAGGCCAAAGTTATCGATCCTGAAAGGCTCAAAGTGAATATTTATTAATATTTTTGTTATTGTTATTATTTATGATGTTACAGTGCTTTACTATAAATGTCGCATTGAATATTTAATTTTGTTGATAACATATATTAGATAATCGAGATTGAGATTTAATTTAAACCTTCTATGAACTATGAAGAAATAAATTCATTCGTTCTGCATGGTCTTAGGTAATGTAGCAATGTTAATAAGGTTATGAGATTAAATAATTGTGATTATCTACCTAACCCTATGTTCGATGTAAATAGTGTATGATGTTTGTTATATATACTTGTACAGGTTATTAAAGAATTATAACTGGACATTTCAAAGTAGTAAATTTATATTATAAGCATATTTACTGAAGAGTGAAGTTGTAAACTTATAATAAAAGTGTATTTAGTGAAGAGATTGACATTATTTTAACCGACAAGGCCACAGTAACTTAATTTCTGGATATCCCTTATAATAACTTAGTATCATATGTTGAGGATTACCCCATCACCAATAGAGGGTTGGGAAATTTTCAAAAATTTCCAGACCTGTTTGTTAATATGAAATTGTTTTGTCTATGTAATGGCAAAATAGTTATATATTTGGCGAATCCAAAATGAATAATTTAGTTATTTGAAGGTTTTGTAATTTCATAACTGAGTTCTTAAGGAAATAATAAGTATTCGTTAACAGGAAATTTGTTTTGTATTTTCTGAGTACAAATTTCCGTTTGTTTTGTGTTGTATAACGGTCACAAATTTATACTTTAAACACAAATATATGTCATTTACACATACGGCATGTTACAGCAAATTTGTTTCCTGTTATGGCATTACATCCAGGTGTAATCCTGGCCTCAGGTTGTCGCTTTCTTTCTGTATTTTTTTCTTTGGCAACAGTCCCAGGCTAAATCATTCATAGCCTTCTCTCACATTTCTCTGGATTGTTTTGCACTTTTTATTTTTTAGATATTAGAGGCCTTTAAATTTAATTTTTTAGTTTAAGTTAAACACAATATTTTAATTTTTTCTTATTATTACCGTAGGTCATGGATTGGACAGAAGGAAAAACGAACAATATCAGAGCTCTGTTGACGTCTCTTCATTCCGTTCTGTGGCCTGAAGCTAAGTGGCAACAATGTAATATGGCACAACTCGTGACGCCGGCTGATGTAAAGAAAGCCTATAGGAAAGCATGTATTGCAGTTCATCCTGACAAGGTAGTTCATCATTCAGAATCGTGCTAAATTTATTAATTAATTACTAAACCGCTAAAATGTTACTCATTAAATTTTAATTTTATAATTTTTTTTCTCCCCAGCATATCGGAACACCCAATGAAACACTTGCCAAAATGATCTTCATGGAATTGAACAATGCCTGGAGTGAATTCGAGAAAGAATCTACTTAGGATTAAATGATAATATTTCATGTATCGATAACTAAGAGTTTACCATTTGTATATTATATGTACAAATTTTTTAAGCCAACCAAAGAGCAAAGTACTTAATATGGTTGAAGAAATTTCATTTTGTATTTTTCTGCTATTGCGGTATTCATTTTGAGCCTTAGCTTCTTGCTGCAGCAATTTTAATTACGAATTTAAATTTAAATCGAAAAATGTTAATTAAGATAATCAACTACAATCAACGTGTTGAAATGAACAATGACTGCCTATAAATTTCACTATCACTACTTTTAAAAGCAATTTAATGGCACTAAAAAAATGTCAAATACTTGTCGATATTTTAAAATATTACACAGTAAATTTGTTATAATATGCAATACTTCTTTTTTTCTTTTTTATCTGCTGTTATTAATAGTTAAAAGATTCTAAGTGTGTTGTCTAATGTTTATATATATACAGGTTTTATTTGAAGATTATAATCATATCATCCATGACTCATTAAGAGTAATAATAAATCAGTAATAAAATAAACTACTTTGTATGTAGGGATTGCTGAATTTTGTGTAGATTTTTGGATTTGAATATTTAAATATTTTAAAATACAGTTGTACCTCTATGTATCGAAATTCCAGATTCCATGTAAAACAAAACAAAAAATTAGTTTGTTGAAAACTTGTAATTTTTCTTAATTTGGAAACATGTATATTAAAACTTATTAAAGGGTTCAGAATAAAAATATAAATAATCAAAATATGTTTAAACAAAAGTTTACATTGAAAATCATTTTTCAATATTAAAATTTTGCATGTACATATTCAACTAAGACAGATGTGGAACCAAACAAGTTTCTCCTTTGCCTCCTAACCCTTGGAAACAAAAGTTTTTTCTCAATTTTGTTTTTTAGTTTTCTTCATGTAATATCATATTCTTCACTAATACAAATTTTCGGTCGATTATAGAGGTTCAATTGTACCAGTAAGTTACACTGATTAAGTACGCAGTTCTATATTCTCCGCTACTGAGATTGAGATGACTAGCAAGAGCTTATGACTGTTTGCTAATATTACAAATGATATTATTGTAGTGTACATAATAGTGAGAGAGGTTATATTTATCTTTATCCCAAATTTCATTCCATTATTTTATCGTGTTTGTGATATTAAAATTGTTATTTTAGTTGATAAAACATACATAATTATGTATAGTTTATCTTGCATATGCAAATATTTTAACTTTTGTTTATATAATCTTACACCTATAGAGGTTATTTATTTGTTAATTATCTGTAAATAAATTTAGATCAATAACTATATATATTTTATTCTAAAATATAATGTAATTAAAAGAATATATATATACATAAGTATAATAAAAGAAGATAATAATAAATGCAAATTAAATAATTGTTGAATTTTGTCATAGCTTTGTTATGGCAATTGTTATCGAATGGCGTGTGGATGAGAGAAATTATTTTGTCAGAGTTGTAGTTATTTATTTATCGATATATTTATATTTATAAATAAGTTTTTATTTTATATATTTTTCTAATATGGATTTGTTGCGCATTTCCATATTTTGTTTTAATATTTTGCAAATGTGAAGGCAGATGTTGGACTGGTCGACGGCTGGATCATAGCATCAGCTATACTCAAGCAGTCTTCAAATGGGACTAGAAATAAATATCTTTTTTCCAAAGCAATATTTTGTTTGTTTTCTTATATTTATGGAATTTTTGAATTTGTTTATTTTTTGTTATTTAACCACCCAAAGAGAATAAATTATGGTTATTTATTTACTAGGCAGTTTGGTAAAATTTTTTTTACCAACTAAACAGATTTAATTTAATAAGACTAATGTAATAATGTTTTTTCCCTCATCTTTTGTTTGTTGTTTTTCTCATCCTCTAGGAACTGATATTTCATAAGTAACAATGCAATACTGGAATAGGGTGTTTATTGAAATATAAATTCTCAAAATAATCTTTTTAGGCAGTGAGGAATAATTTTTAAAAATGCTATAACTTTGTTGATATTAGTTATAAAAATGTGAAACACCTTCTATTCAAAGCATAATTAAAATATCTTGTTTTGTTTGAACTATTTTGGTTCTAAAAAGCTTAGTAAAGCAATAAGCAAAATTTAAATGCAAGAAACAATTTTAATGTTGAATTATGAAAAGTTCAAGCCAGGACAATAACTGATCTATAAACTGAATCATTTGAGTTAATTTTTTTAAGTTCAATTGATTCCTTTCAGAAATAAATTTTAAAATTGTGAAAAAATCAATATTATTTCCAATCACACAATATTGTTAAGTAGTCTTCTTAACTTCTACAAAATATGTTTGTTATACAATAACTTTTTAAAATATTGACTTGATAACAATAATAAACTCTCTATTACTGAAACTTTCCATTTTGCACTAAAAGATTTTAATAACCAATTCTGTTGATTACACTCAACATATTATGATGGGTCTAAATTTCCAGCTTTGAGATAATCATGTAGGTCTAGGCTGCTCTTTACTAGTCAAGCATGTGTTGCCAATATTAGAAGGTGTAACCCTTGCAATGGAAAAGGCAGTAGACTGTTCTCAATGAGATTTTTTAATACAGCGGATTTCATATAAATAGCCCGCTTAGGGTGATGTAAGGTTATTTTGAGAATATTCCTGTACTGACTATAACTATAGATTTTTCAATCCTAAGTACAAGAATAATTATTTATAACAAAGCACAGCTATGTTATCTGAGAGGGTATGGGAAATATGTTACATACCTACATGAGTTTGTAACAAGCAATGAATAAAAACAACAGTGTTATAATCAAATTTTTTATTTACAGATAAAACATTCTCTTATTCATATTTCCATTAAATGATCGACGTCTGTTAAAACTTCATTCGAGTGTTTTCCTGAAACAAAAAGTAAAAAATTAATTTCCAATATAAATAATTTTAACAGATATACAGAAATAGGAATCAATCGAATGAACTCACCACCAAGAGGTACTGTAAAATGACTTCCAACAAGGCAGTCTTTCAGCTCACAACTATCACTCACTACTGAATCCTCACAGACTATACAGTTCTGAATATTGCAACTGAAACAAAATGAGGAATTTTTGAAACAAATGGCAGGAAATTTCTTTGGTACAGCAGTAATCTTATATTCTACTTCCGGGATGGACCCTGTCATGTCGGTGCTATTAACCAAGCTATGGCTCATCGTGCTGTGAGCTTCCTCAGGGTTAGTCAGTTAATGAAGAGCGGATGGTTGGAGTCGGGGCATTTATACCAGGGGGGCATGGTCTCGATCGAAGTCAGCCTGTACCGGTTGTGTTGTGTTTGTGTATGTGGGGTTCATCTGTATGTAGAGATGAACCCCACAACACGACCGGTATAGGCCAGCCAATGGGAAGGCCGACTTCGATCGAGGCCACGCCCTCGTATAAATACCCTAACTCCAACCATCCGCTCTTTATTAAGTGACTAACCCTAAGGAAGCTCACAGCATGTGAGCGAAAGCTTGGTTAATAGCACCGACATGACACGTCCATCCCGAGAGTAGAATATAAGAAGAGTATTAACGACCGTGGAAGCCTACGTGAACAACAGCGGTAATCGTTGATATTACTTTTGTGGTGGAATAATAGAATAATATAACAGTAGAGAATGCCTTAAAACTTGCTAAAGAGTACTTAACAAAAAAATAGAACCATAAATGGCTACATAAATTATATAAAACTTTAATTGCATTTTGAGAATGACAATGTACACTTTGTGTTATGCTCAGTTAAAGATAAACAATTAGTTTAAAATTGAGGCAATGTGATCCCGGACAGAACATTAATTTCTTAATTTAAATCTTACCCAACACCAATCAATGCTGATGCCATAATAACACTGGACATAATACGTGTCTTCGTTGAGACTGTGACATTCGGAGCTAAAATAGTCGATTTTATTGAGGTCTTTTCTGCAATATCAGCTTTATCGCCAATGATGCAGAAATCGGAGTCCAGCTGAGTAGATGAAATTGTAGCAGTAGGGGAGATTCTATTTCCTTCGAATCCAGTCAATTCGGACCATTTTTCAAGAATCTGAAATTAAAATATAATATAAAAAACTGTAACAATATAATATATATTTCATATGATAAACTAACCAATCTATTGACTCTGGTATATTCCATGAGAGAATTCGCACGGATAGTGATCCCGTCAGCCAGATGGGCGTAGCATCGTAGGGAATCGCCCCTGTACACAGGCTCTAGTCTTGAATCAGTGAAAGTTGACATTAAACGAGCTTTGAGTATTAATTCACTTTCTTCACTCATTTCTTGTAAATCTAGAAACATTTAAATAAATTTTGTTAGGGAAACAAAATAGTTTCAATAATTAACTGCACAAGAAATTCTTAAATAAGACATATCGATTAAAGTCAAGAAATTATAAAAGCCAACCATGGTGGCCTCTATGATCATGAATTTGAATTGAAACCATTTTTTTTGTCTTTATTCTAAGAAGGTCGTTCCAGAAAATAAATTTCAACACTGCCTAAATAATAGTTTATAAGAACATACCTGTTTTGAGATCAACGCCTATTACCGAAGCAGCCTTATCTTGTTCCATCTTTTTGTGTTTAGGCTGCATCTGCTTTCTCACTACATGTGGCAAAAGTTCACCTTTGATAGTACTTATGTTTCTGAAATAAATGATTTTTTTTCAATTTTCAGATATGAGAAAGTCGTAAAGAAGTTAACTGCTAAGCATCAGAAATATAACTCACTTGTTCGAAACAAGATATTTACAAAGTGCTCTGGCAAAGATATAAACATGAGCGTCTAAAAGTTGAGAATTCAAAGCTATTCTACCGAATTTTTTAACTAGTCTACATGGAAGAGGAAGCTCTTCCTCGAAATCCGATGCTGAAGCAACAAAAACCAACCGAGAGGTGTTTTCTTCAATACCGATGAAGTCCTTTTCTGAAAAAATAAACAATGGTATATTCGTTATCAATGGAGGCAATAAGTACAATACATTTTAGAAATAAAATAATTTTAAAAAATCATTACTTATACATTTATTCAATCAAATCATTTCATCAACACCAATTTTGAAATGTTCCTACAGCATAAGATTTGAAATGACAGGTAAGTTTTTATATTCTTACTTTTATAAGGACTTCTGAATCCCTTATTTAATCTCAATACTTTTTTTTCCGTATCTTTGAAAGCTAACTGACAAAACTAGTACAGGCATCATTTCCGATAAATTCATAATTTTAATATAAATTTGCAATTGTTCAAACTCTGAAATGGATTGTAATTGTAATTTATAGTCTGAATTAATTGTGGTAACAAAAGGGTGCCTTAATTGTAATAGGCATAAATTACAAAGACTTTTTTTACTTTACAGTACAAGTTATTAATAACTTTTTCTTATGATTAGAAATAAAACACATAAATGAATAAAAATTTAAATTAAGAAAAGAAAATATATATGTAGGAATAATAATGGCATGTTGTATTCCCACAACTTACCTGTTTTATTCTTTGATTTAGGACCAGGTACAGTTATAGGAGAGGTATTATTCACAGGTGCGAACAAAGCTGTAACAGTCGCATTGTGTTTTCTGAACAGTTCAAACAGTGGTTGGAGATTAACATTAGTAATCAAATCACAACTCAATACAAGCACATCAGACTGAAACATAAGAAAAAATTTATATTGAAATCATTAAATAAATTAAAATAAAACTGTATCAATTACAGATGATTATTAGAGCTGTTTAATCACATAATTATGCAATTTTCTATTATGTAGGAAAGAGGTGATAAGAATGCATGCAATAAGTGAAAGGACTTTCATAGAAATTAGGTATACTATGTGTACTCAAAACAATACTACACTTACAAAAAATATTCATAATTTTCAATTTTTTTGCTAAGAAGTAGTTCCTAATACTAATATGATATTTAATCTACTTGAGGTATCAGTTTTTGATAAAAAAGAAAATTTAAAAATAATTGTACGATTGGCCTAGAGCCTTTCTATCATTTACCTTAATTTTATTAGATTCTTCTAGATACCTAAGAGAATCTGCAGTTCCCCAATCCTCACCAACAGGTATGCCTATAAGCTCGATTTTAATTTTTAAATTATATTTTTCTAACGCGGCCTGGATTTCACTTTTGTTCGTTTCCAGAACTACGATGAAGACATCTGTAAAAAGAGATTTTGTTCATACTCCATCAAAATTAATCGAAAAACATTTCATACAGAATTCTATATCCTACCCTGAAATCCTGATCTCTGTAGAAGATTTAAAGGGAACCATATCATGGGAAAGTTGCCAACAGGTAAGAGGCATTTCGGTTTTCTTGCTGTCAATTCTGTCATCCTGGAACCTTTACCAGCTGCCATAATGACAGCTTGCATTTGTGACTTGGTATACATTTCTCCAGAAATTTAAAACATAAAATTAAATTAAAACAGAAATATCAAAAGGTGTAATCAATATTAGAGATATATACTACAGAATTATTATCAAAGTGTATATCCTTGCTTCAATGTAACCTTTCTACAGTACAGTATCACCATTCAATGTCAAAGAGGTAGAATTTATAAACAACAAAACTCTACAATTTACACTAACATTAATGTCAGAGTTTAAAATATATTTTAATGATAATAATAAATATCTATACCAATCATTCTGATAAACCCGGGACACAGGCAAATAATTACCTTATTCACACACTATAATGATTTTATCTCCTAATTAAGAACGTTAATCTTTTAATATAATAATGTACCGATAATGTATTTTTTTTAATACATTGATTTTCACTAAATTGGCCATTATAAATCAATGTACTAAGAAAAAATGTGATAAATCTCGTGGAACGAAAAAATGTTCAAGGTTCCCAAAGAGAGAGAATGACAAGAGCATTAAAAGTGTTAATTTGTTTAATGCTGTTTCGAGTTTAACTGTTAAAACGAAACAAAATAATACGGCTACAAAAAACTAGATTGGAATGCGTAAAAAAAGTTTTTAAGAATGAAACAAAGGGAAAAAATGCGGGATTAAAAATCTTCAATTCGCTATCATTATTACTTTTTACTCAAACCCCTACAACATTCAAGCGCTCTTAAGAAATTTTTCTGCCTTTATATCTTGACATATTACAAATTAAAAAGAAAATTGATGAAATGATTTAAATTTATGATTCGGTTCATTGGAGGACGCTGAGCAAAGTCAAATGTAATACCAGTTTCTATATCCGTCGAAAGATTAGAGCACCTCTCAAGAGCTAAAATTGTAGTTTCTAGGATCAATGAATTCATTAAAAACCTATTAGTTTTCTTCTTTATTGTTGCAAAATGATGTAGAAACCGTATTTTAAATAATAGTATCGATATCCGTCGAAAGATAGCAGCACCTCCCAAGGGCTGAAATTTTAGTTCATCCCAGCCGTCAAGAGATGGCAGCACGTTACATTTTACTCGTTTTCGAGCTGAAAAACACGATTTCGTATCAGGAGAGTAGGAGTTCACAGGAGCTCACTTATTCGGTACCGGGTTGACTAGTGCTGCCATCTCTTGGTACTTCCGTGAACTACGAATATTACCTTGCTTGGGAGGTGCTGCTATCTGACTCCAAATACGGAAACTACTACCTCACAGTCCTCCAATGGACCAAATCGTGAATTTATCATATTTCACAAAGTTTCTTTACTTTTTTAATTTATTTTATCGAATACGTCATTTGCTAGTGTTTTTTTAAAATAAAAACGAATTTTGGAAAAAAACCCATTTATTTCACCGAGAAAATACTCATGAACATGAAGTATATCTTATCTATGGAAATAATGGATTTTCTGACCTAATAGTTGTTTTGGGAACAACTATTTTTACCATTAGTTGCCGAAAATGTAGCCTTCTTATTAATAATTGAACTTTCATTATATTTCTTTTTAAATGCATAAAAAACAAGGAAATATCAGTTTTTGTAATTAGTTAGTCTTATTTTTAATGAATTCATTAATGATCCTCATAGTTTTCTTCTTTATTGTTGAATTCAAGTTGAAAATGAATATTTCCTTTGAATTATAAAGATAAATGTGTAGAACCGTATTTTAAATAATAGTATCGATATCCGTCGAAAGATAGCAGCACCTCCCAAGGGCTGAAATTTTAGTTCATCCCAGCCGTCAAGAGATGGCAGCACGGTACATTTTACTCGTTTTCGAGCTGAAAAACACGATTTCGTATCAGGAGAGTAGGAGTTCACAGGAGCTCACTTATTCGGTACCGGGTTGACTAGTGCTGCCATCTCTTGGTACTTCCGTGAACTACGAATATTACCTTGCTTGGGAGGTGCTGCTATCTGACTCCAAATACGGAAACTACTACCTCACAGTCCTCCTATGGAACAAATCGTGAATTTATCATGTTTCACTACTTTTCTTTACTTTTTTAATGTATTTTATCGAATACGTCATTAGCTAGTGTTTTTTTAAAATAAAAACGAATTTTGGAAAAAAACCCATTTATTTCACCGAGAAAATACTCATGAACATGAAGTATATCTTATCTATGGAAATAATGGATTTTCTGACCTAATAGTTGTTTTGGAAACAATAATCACCTATTTTTACTATTAGTTGCCGAAAATGAAGCCTTCTTATTAATAATTGAACTTTCATTATATTTCTTTTTAAATGCATAAAAAACAAGGAAATATCAGTTTTTGTAATTAGTTAGTCTTATTTTTAATTAATTCATTAATGATCCTCATAGTTTTCTTCTTTATTGTTGAAATCAAGTTGAAAATGAATATTTCCTTTGAATTATAAAGATAAATGTGTAGAACCGTATTTTAAATAATAGTATCGATATCCGTCGAAAGATAGCAGCACCTCCCAAGGGCTGAAATTTTAGTTCATCCCAGCCGTCAAGAGATGGCAGCACGGTACATTTTACTCGTTTTCGAGCTGAAAAACACGATTTCGTATCAGGAGAGTAGGAGTTCACAGGAGCTCACTTATTCGGTACCGGGTTGACTAGTGCTGCCATCTCTTGGTACTTCCGTGAACTACGAATATTACCTTGCTTGGGAGGTGCTGCTATCTGACTCCAAATACGGAAACTACTACCTCACAGTCCTCCTATGGAACAAATCGTGAATTTATCATGTTTCACTACTTTTCTTTACTTTTTTAATGTATTTTATCGAATACGTCATTAGCTAGTGTTTTTTTAAAATAAAAACGAATTTTGGAAAAAAACCCATTTATTTCACCGAGAAAATACTCATGAACATGAAGTATATCTTATCTATGGAAATAATGGATTTTCTGACCTAATAGTTGTTTTGGAAACAATAATCACCTATTTTTACTATTAGTTGCCGAAAAAGAAGCCTTCTTATTAATAATTGAACTTTCATTATATTTCTTTTTAAATGCATAAAAAACAAGGAAATATCAGTTTTTGTAATTAGTTAGTCTTATTTTTAATTAATTCATTAATGATCCTCATAGTTTTCTTCTTTATTGTTGAATTCAAGTTGAAAATGAATATTTCCTTTGAATTATAAAAATAAATGTGTAGAAACCGTATTTTAAATAATAGTATCGATATCCGTCGAAAGATAGCAGCACCTCCCAAGGGCTGAAATTTTAGTTCATCCCAGCCGTCAAGAGATGGCAGCACGGTACATTTTACTCGTTTTCGAGCTGAAAAACACGATTTCGTATCAGGAGAGTAAGAGTTCACAGGAGCTCACTTATTCGGTACCGGGTTGACTAGTGCTGCCATCTCTTGGTACTTCCGTGAACTACGAATATTACCTTGCTTGGGAGGTGCTGCTATCTGACTCCAAATACGGAAACTACTACCTCACAGTCCTCCAATGGACCAAATCGTGAATTTATCATATTTCACTACGTTTCTTTACTTTTTTAATGTATTTTATCGAATACGTCATTTGCTAGTGTTTTTTAAAAATAAAAACGAATTTTGGAAAAAAAACCATTTATTTCCTTGAGAAAATACTCATCAACATGAAGTATATCTTATCTATGGAAATAATGGATTTTCTGACCTAATAGTTGTTTTGGGAACAATAATCAACTATTTTTACCATTAGTTGCCGAAAATGAAGCCTTCTTATTAATAATTGAACTTTCATTATATTTCTTTTTAAATGCATAAAAAACAAGGAAATATCAGTTTTTGTAATTAGTTAGTCTTATTTTTAATGAATTCATTAATGATCCTCATAGTTTTCTTCTTTATTGTTGAATTCAAGTTGAAAATGAATATTTCCTTTGAATTATAAAGATAAATGTGTGGAAACCGTATTTTAAATAATAGTATCGATATCCGTCGAAAGATAGCAGCACCTCCCAAGGGCTGAAATTTTAGTTCATCCCAGCCGTCAAGAGATGGCAGCACGGTACATTTTACTCGTTTTCGAGCTGAAAAACACGATTTCGTATCAGGAGAGTAAGAGTTCACAGGAGCTCACTTATTCGGTACCGGGTTGACTAGTGCTGCCATCTCTTGGTACTTCCGTGAACTACAAATATTACCTTGCTTGGGAGGTGCTGCTATCTGACTCCAAATACGGAAACTACTACCTCACAGTCCTCCAATGGACCAAATCGTGAATTTATCATATTTCACTACGTTTCTTTACTTTTTTAATGTATTTTATCGAATACGTCATTTGCAAGTGTTTTTTAAAAATAAAAACGAATTTTGGAAAAAAACCCATTTATTTCACCGAGAAAATACTCATGAACGTGAAGTATATCTTATCTATGGAAATAATGGATTTTCTGACCTAATAGTTGTTTTGGAAACAATAATCACCTATTTTTACTATTAGTTGCCGAAAATGAAGCCTTCTTATTAATAATTGAACTTTCATTATATTTCTTTTTAAATGCATAAAAAACAAGGAAATATCAGTTTTTGTAATTAGTTAGTCTTATTTTTAATGAATTCATTAATGATCCTCATAGTTTTCTTCTTTATTGCTGAATTCAAGTTGAAAATGAATATTTCCTTTGAATTATAAAGATAAATGTGTGGAAACCGTATTTTAAATAATAGTATCGATATCCGTCGAAAGATAGCAGCACCTCCCAAGGGCTGAAATTTTAGTTCATCCCAGCCGTCAAGAGATGGCAGCACGTTACATTTTACTCGTTTTCGAGCTGAAAAACACGATTTCGTATCAGGAGAATAGGAGTTCACAGGAGCTCACTTATTCGGTACCGGGTTGACTAGTGCTGCCATCTCTTGGTACTTCCGTGAACTACGAATATTACCTTGCTTGGGAGGTGCTGCTATCTGACTCCAAATACGGAAACTACTACCTCACAGTCCTCCAATGGAACAAATCGTGAATTTATCATATTTCACTACGTTTCTTTACTTTTTTAATGTATTTTATCGAATACGTCATTTGCTAGTGTTTTTTAAAAATAAAAACGAATTTTGAAAAAAACCCATTTATTTCACCGAGAAAATACTCATGAACGTGAAGTTTATCTTATCTATGGAAATAATGGATTTTATGACCTAATAGTTGTTTTGGAAACAATAATCACCTATTTTTACTATTAGTTGCCGAAAATGAAGCCTTCCTATTAATAATTGAACTTTCATTATATTTCTTTTTAAATGCATAAAAAACAAGGAAATATCAGTTTTTGTAATTAGTTAGTCTTATTTTTAATGAATTCATTAATGATCCTCATAGTTTTCTTCTTTATTGTTGAATTCAAGTTGAAAATGAATATTTCCTTTGAATTATAAAAATAAATGTGTAGAAACCGTATTTTAAATAATAGTATCGATATCCGTCGAAAGATAGCAGCACCTCCCAAGGGCTGAAATTTTAGTTCATCCCAGCCGTCAAGAGATGGCAGCACGGTACATTTTACTCGTTTTCGAGCTGAAAAACACGATTTCGTATCAGGAGAGTAAGAGTTCACAGGAGCTCACTTATTCGGTACCGGGTTGACTAGTGCTGCCATCTCTTGGTACTTCCGTGAACTACGAATATTACCTTGCTTGGGAGGTGCTGCTACCTGACTCCAAATACGGAAACTACTACCTCACAGTCCTCCAATGGACCAAATCGTGAATTTATCATATTTCACTACGTTTCTTTACTTTTTTAATGTATTTTATCGAATACGTCATTTGCTAGTGTTTTTTAAAAATAAAAACGAATTTTGGAAAAAAAAACATTTATTTCCTTGAGAAAATACTCATCAACATGAAGTATATCTTATCTATGGAAATAATGGATTTTCTGACCTAATAGTTGTTTTGGGAACAATAATCAACTATTTTTACCATTAGTTGCCGAAAATGAAGCCTTCTTATTAATAATTGAACTTTCATTATATTTCTTTTTAAATGCATAAAAAACAAGGAAATATCAGTTTTTGTAATTAGTTAGTCTTATTTTTAATGAATTCATTAATGATCCTCATAGTTTTCTTCTTTATTGTTGAATTCAAGTTGAAAATGAATATTTCCTTTGAATTATAAAGATAAATGTGTAGAAACCGTATTTTAAATAATAGTATCGATATCCGTCGAAAGATAGCAGCACCTCCCAAGGGCTGAAATTTTAGTTCATCCCAGCCGTCAAGAGATGGCAGCACGGTACATTTTACTCGTTTTCGAGCTGAAAAACACGATTTCGTATCAGGAGAGTAGGAGTTCACAGGAGCTCACTTATTCGGTACCGGGTTGACTAGTGCTGCCATCTCTTGGTACTTCCGTGAACTACGAATATTAGCTTGCTTGGGAGGTGCTGCTATCTGACTCCAAATACGGAAACTACTACCTCACAGTCCTCCAATGGACCAAATCGTGAATTTATCATATTTCACTACGTTTCTTTACTTTTTTAATGTATTTTATCGAATACGTCATTTGCTAGTGTTTTTTTAAAATAAAAACGAATTTTGGAAAAAAAACCATTTATTTCCTTGAGAAAATACTCATCAACATGAAGTATATCTTATCTAAGGAAATAATGGATTTTCTGACCTAATAGTTGTTTTGGGAACAATAACCAACTATTTTTACCATTAGTTGCCGAAAATGAAGCCTTCTTATTAATAATTGAACTTTCATTATATTTCTTTTTAAATGCATAAAAAACAAGGAAATATCAGTTTTTGTAATTAGTTAGTCTTATTTTTAATGAATTCATTAATGATCCTCATAGTTTTCTTCTTTATTGTTGAATTCAAGTTGAAAATGAATATTTCCTTTGAATTATAAAGATAAATGTGTAGAAACCGTATTTTAAATAATAGTATCGATATCCGTCGAAAGATAGCAGCACCTCCCAAGGGCTGAAATTTTAGTTCATCCCAGCCGTCAAGAGATGGCAGCACGGTACATTTTACTCGTTTTCGAGCTGAAAAACACGATTTCGTATCAGGAGAGTAGGAGTTCACAGGAGCTCACTTATTCGGTACCGGGTTGACTAGTGCTGCCATCTCTTGGTACTTCCGTGAACTACGAATATTACCTTGCTTGGGAGGTGCTGCTATCTGACTCCAAATACGGAAACTACTACCTCACAGTCCTCCAATGGACCAAATCGTGAATTTATCATATTTCACTACGTTTCTTTACTTTTTTAATGTATTTTATCGAATACGTCATTTGCTAGTGTTTTTTAAAAATAAAAACGAATTTTGGAAAAAAAAACATTTATTTCCTTGAGAAAATACTCATCAACATGAAGTATATCTTATCTATGGAAATAATGGATTTTCTGACCTAATAGTTGTTTTGGAAACAATAATCACCTATTTTTACTATTAGTTGCCGAAAATGAAGCCTTCTTATTAATAATTGAACTTTCATTATATTTCTTTTTAAATGCATAAAAAACAAGGAAATATCAGTTTTTGTAATTAGTTAGTCTTATTTTTAATTAATTCATTAATGATCCTCATAGTTTTCTTCTTTATTGTTGAATTCAAGTTGAAAATGAATATTTCCTTTGAATTATAAAGATAAATTTGTAGAAACCGTATTTTAAATAATAGTATCGATATCCGTCGAAAGATAGCAGCACCTCCCAAGGGCTGAAATTTTAGTTCATCCCAGCCGTCAAGAGATGGCAGCACGGTACATTTTACTCGTTTTCGAACTGAAAAACACGATTTCGTATCAGGAGAGTAGGAGTTCACAGGAGCTCACTTATTCGGTACCGGGTTGACTAGTGCTGCCATCTCTTGGTACTTCCGTGAACTACGAATATTACCTTGCTTGGGAGGTGCTGCTATCTGACTCCAAATACGGAAACTACTACCTCACAGTCCTCCAATGGAACAAATCGTGAATTTATCATATTTCACTAAGTTTCTTTACTTTTTTAATGTATTTTATCGAATACGTCATTTGCTAGTGTTTTTTAAAAATAAAAACGAATTTTGAAAAAAACCCATTTATTTCACCGAGAAAATACTCATGAACGTGAAGTATATCTTATCTATGGAAATAATGGATTTTCTGACCTAATAGTTGTTTTGGAAACAATAATCACCTATTTTTACTATTAGTTGCCGAAAAAGAAGCCTTCTTATTAATAATTGAACTTTCATTATATTTCTTTTTAAATGCATAAAAAACAAGGAAATATCAGTTTTTGTAATTAGTTAGTCTTATTTTTAATTAATTCATTAATGATCCTCATAGTTTTCTTCTTTATTGTTGAATTCAAGTTGAAAATGAATATTTCCTTTGAATTATAAAAATAAATGTGTAGAAACCGTATTTTAAATAATAGTATCGATATCCGTCGAAAGATAGCAGCACCTCCCAAGGGCTGAAATTTTAGTTCATCCCAGCCGTCAAGAGATGGCAGCACGGTACATTTTACTCGTTTTCGAGCTGAAAAACACGATTTCGTATCAGGAGAGTAAGAGTTCACAGGAGCTCACTTATTCGGTACCGGGTTGACTAGTGCTGCCATCTCTTGGTACTTCCGTGAACTACGAATATTACCTTGCTTGGGAGGTGCTGCTATCTGACTCCAAATACGGAAACTACTACCTCACAGTCCTCCAATGGACCAAATCGTGAATTTATCATATTTCACTACGTTTCTTTACTTTTTTAATGTATTTTATCGAATACGTCATTTGCTAGTGTTTTTAAAAATAAAAACGAATTTTGGAAAAAAAAACATTTATTTCCTTGAGAAAATACTCATCAACATGAAGTATATCTTATCTATGGAAATAATGGATTTTCTGACCTAATAGTTGTTTTGGGAACAATAATCAACTATTTTTACCATTAGTTGCCGAAAATGAAGCCTTCTTATTAATAATTGAACTTTCATTATATTTCTTTTTAAATGCATAAAAAACAAGGAAATATCAGTTTTTGTAATTAGTTAGTCTTATTTTTAATTAATTCATTAATGATCCTCATAGTTTTCTTCTTTATTGTTGAATTCAAGTTGAAAATGAATATTTCCTTTGAATTATAAAAATAAATGTGTAGAAACCGTATTTTAAATAATAGTATCGATATCCGTCGAAAGATAGCAGCACCTCCCAAGGGCTGAAATTTTAGTTCATCCCAGCCGTCAAGAGATGGCAGCACGGTACATTTTACTCGTTTTCGAGCTGAAAAACACGATTTCGTATCAGGAGAGTAAGAGTTCACAGGAGCTCACTTATTCGGTACCGGGTTGACTAGTGCTGCCATCTCTTGGTACTTCCGTGAACTACGAATATTACCTTGCTTGGGAGGTGCTGCTATCTGACTCCAAATACGGAAACTACTACCTCACAGTCCTCCAATGGACCAAATCGTGAATTTATCATATTTCACTACGTTTCTTTACTTTTTTAATGTATTTTATCGAATACGTCATTTGCTAGTGTTTTTTAAAAATAAAAACGAATTTTGGAAAAAAAAACATTTATTTCCTTGAGAAAATACTCATCAACATGAAGTATATCTTATCTATGGAAATAATGGATTTTCTGACCTAATAGTTGTTTTGGGAACAATAATCAACTATTTTTACCATTAGTTGCCGAAAATGAAGCCTTCTTATTAATAATTGAACTTTCATTATATTTCTTTTTAAATGCATAAAAAACAAGGAAATATCAGTTTTTGTAATTAGTTAGTCTTATTTTTAATGAATTCATTAATGATCCTCATAGTTTTCTTCTTTATTGTTGAATTCAAGTTGAAAATGAATATTTCCTTTGAATTATAAAAATAAATGTGTAGAAACCGTATTTTAAATAATAGTATCGATATCCGTCGAAAGATAGCAGCACCTCCCAAGGGCTGAAATTTTAGTTCATCCCAGCCGTCAAGAGATGGCAGCACGGTACATTTTACTCGTTTTCGAGCTGAAAAACACGATTTCGTATCAGGAGAGTAAGAGTTCACAGGAGCTCACTTATTCGGTACCGAGTTGACTAGTGCTGCCATCTCTTGGTACTTCCGTGAACTACGAATATTACCTTGCTTGGGAGGTGCTGCTATCTGACTCCAAATACGGAAACTACTACCTCACAGTCCTCCAATGGACCAAATCGTGAATTTATCATATTTCACTACGTTTCTTTACTTTTTTAATGTATTTTATCGAATACGTCATTTGCAAGTGTTTTTTAAAAATAAAAACGAATTTTGGAAAAAAACCCATTTATTTCACCGAGAAAATACTCATGAACGTGAAGTATATCTTATCTATGGAAATAATGGATTTTCTGACCTAATAGTTGTTTTGGAAACAATAATCACCTATTTTTACTATTAGTTGCCGAAAATGAAGCCTTCTTATTAATAATTGAACTTTCATTATATTTCTTTTTAAATGCATAAAAAACAAGGAAATATCAGTTTTTGTAATTAGTTAGTCTTATTTTTAATGAATTCATTAATGATCCTCATAGTTTTCTTCTTTATTGTTGAATTCAAGTTGAAAATGAATATTTCCTTTGAATTATAAAGATAAATGTGTAGAAACCGTATTTTAAATAATAGTATCGATATCCGTCGAAAGATAGCAGCACCTCCCAAGGGCTGAAATTTTAGTTCATCCCAGCCGTCAAGAGATGGCAGCACGTTACATTTTACTCGTTTTCGAGCTGAAAAACACGATTTCGTATCAGGAGAGTAGGAGTTCACAGGAGCTCACTTATTCGGTACCGGGTTGACTAGTGCTGCCATCTCTTGGTACTTCCGTGAACTACGAATATTAGCTTGCTTGGGAGGTGCTGCTATCTGACTCCAAATACGGAAACTACTACCTCACAGTCCTCCAATGGACCAAATCGTGAATATATCACATTTCACTACGTTTCTTTACTTTTTTAATGTATTTTATCGAATACGTCATTTGCTAGTGTTTTTTTAAAATAAAAACGAATTTTGGAAAAAAAACCATTTATTTCCTTGAGAAAATACTCATCAACATGAAGTATATCTTATCTAAGGAAATAAAAGATTTTCTGACCTAATAGTTGTTTTGGGAACAATAACCAACTATTTTTACCATTAGTTGCCGAAAATGAAGCCTTCTTATTAATAATTGAACTTTCGTTAAATTTCTTTTTAAATGCATAAAAAACAAGGAAATATCAGTTTTTGTAATTAGTTAGTCTTATTTTTAATTAATTCATTAATGATCCTCATAGTTTTCTTCTTTATTGTTGAATTCAAGTTGAAAATGAATATTTCCTTTGAATTATAAAGATAAATTTGTAGAAACCGTATTTTAAATAATAGTATCGATATCCGTCGAAAGATAGCAGCACCTCCCAAGGGCTGAAATTTTAGTTCATCCCAGCCGTCAAGAGATGGCAGCACGGTACATTTTACTCGTTTTCGAACTGAAAAACACGATTTCGTATCAGGAGAGTAGGAGTTCACAGGAGCTCACTTATTCGGTACCGGGTTGACTAGTGCTGCCATCTCTTGGTACTTCCGTGAACTACGAATATTACCTTGCTTGGGAGGTGCTGCTATCTGACTCCAAATACGGAAACTACTACCTCACAGTCCTCCAATGGAACAAATCGTGAATTTATCATATTTCACTAAGTTTCTTTACTTTTTTAATGTATTTTATCGAATACGTCATTTGCTAGTGTTTTTTAAAAATAAAAACGAATTTTGAAAAAAACCCATTTATTTCACCGAGAAAATACTCATGAACGTGAAGTATATCTTATCTATGGAAATAATGGATTTTCTGACCTAATAGTTGTTTTGGAAACAATAATCACCTATTTTTACTATTAGTTGCCGAAAAAGAAGCCTTCTTATTAATAATTGAACTTTCATTATATTTCTTTTTAAATGCATAAAAAACAAGGAAATATCAGTTTTTGTAATTAGTTAGTCTTATTTTTAATTAATTCATTAATGATCCTCATAGTTTTCTTCTTTATTGTTGAATTCAAGTTGAAAATGAATATTTCCTTTGAATTATAAAAATAAATGTGTAGAAACCGTATTTTAAATAATAGTATCGATATCCGTCGAAAGATAGCAGCACCTCCCAAGGGCTGAAATTTTAGTTCATCCCAGCCGTCAAGAGATGGCAGCACGGTACATTTTACTCGTTTTCGAGCTGAAAAACACGATTTCGTATCAGGAGAGTAAGAGTTCACAGGAGCTCACTTATTCGGTACCGGGTTGACTAGTGCTGCCATCTCTTGGTACTTCCGTGAACTACGAATATTACCTTGCTTGGGAGGTGCTGCTATCTGACTCCAAATACGGAAACTACTACCTCACAGTCCTCCAATGGACCAAATCGTGAATTTATCATATTTCACTACGTTTCTTTACTTTTTTAATGTATTTTATCGAATACGTCATTTGCTAGTGTTTTTAAAAATAAAAACGAATTTTGGAAAAAAAAACATTTATTTCCTTGAGAAAATACTCATCAACATGAAGTATATCTTATCTATGGAAATAATGGATTTTCTGACCTAATAGTTGTTTTGGGAACAATAATCAACTATTTTTACCATTAGTTGCCGAAAATGAAGCCTTCTTATTAATAATTGAACTTTCATTATATTTCTTTTTAAATGCATAAAAAACAAGGAAATATCAGTTTTTGTAATTAGTTAGTCTTATTTTTAATTAATTCATTAATGATCCTCATAGTTTTCTTCTTTATTGTTGAATTCAAGTTGAAAATGAATATTTCCTTTGAATTATAAAAATAAATGTGTAGAAACCGTATTTTAAATAATAGTATCGATATCCGTCGAAAGATAGCAGCACCTCCCAAGGGCTGAAATTTTAGTTCATCCCAGCCGTCAAGAGATGGCAGCACGGTACATTTTACTCGTTTTCGAGCTGAAAAACACGATTTCGTATCAGGAGAGTAAGAGTTCACAGGAGCTCACTTATTCGGTACCGGGTTGACTAGTGCTGCCATCTCTTGGTACTTCCGTGAACTACGAATATTACCTTGCTTGGGAGGTGCTGCTATCTGACTCCAAATACGGAAACTACTACCTCACAGTCCTCCAATGGACCAAATCGTGAATTTATCATATTTCACTACGTTTCTTTACTTTTTTAATGTATTTTATCGAATACGTCATTTGCTAGTGTTTTTTAAAAATAAAAACGAATTTTGGAAAAAAAAACATTTATTTCCTTGAGAAAATACTCATCAACATGAAGTATATCTTATCTATGGAAATAATGGATTTTCTGACCTAATAGTTGTTTTGGGAACAATAATCAACTATTTTTACCATTAGTTGCCGAAAATGAAGCCTTCTTATTAATAATTGAACTTTCATTATATTTCTTTTTAAATGCATAAAAAACAAGGAAATATCAGTTTTTGTAATTAGTTAGTCTTATTTTTAATGAATTCATTAATGATCCTCATAGTTTTCTTCTTTATTGTTGAATTCAAGTTGAAAATGAATATTTCCTTTGAATTATAAAAATAAATGTGTAGAAACCGTATTTTAAATAATAGTATCGATATCCGTCGAAAGATAGCAGCACCTCCCAAGGGCTGAAATTTTAGTTCATCCCAGCCGTCAAGAGATGGCAGCACGGTACATTTTACTCGTTTTCGAGCTGAAAAACACGATTTCGTATCAGGAGAGTAAGAGTTCACAGGAGCTCACTTATTCGGTACCGAGTTGACTAGTGCTGCCATCTCTTGGTACTTCCGTGAACTACGAATATTACCTTGCTTGGGAGGTGCTGCTATCTGACTCCAAATACGGAAACTACTACCTCACAGTCCTCCAATGGACCAAATCGTGAATTTATCATATTTCACTACGTTTCTTTACTTTTTTAATGTATTTTATCGAATACGTCATTTGCAAGTGTTTTTTAAAAATAAAAACGAATTTTGGAAAAAAACCCATTTATTTCACCGAGAAAATACTCATGAACGTGAAGTATATCTTATCTATGGAAATAATGGATTTTCTGACCTAATAGTTGTTTTGGAAACAATAATCACCTATTTTTACTATTAGTTGCCGAAAATGAAGCCTTCTTATTAATAATTGAACTTTCATTATATTTCTTTTTAAATGCATAAAAAACAAGGAAATATCAGTTTTTGTAATTAGTTAGTCTTATTTTTAATGAATTCATTAATGATCCTCATAGTTTTCTTCTTTATTGTTGAATTCAAGTTGAAAATGAATATTTCCTTTGAATTATAAAGATAAATGTGTAGAAACCGTATTTTAAATAATAGTATCGATATCCGTCGAAAGATAGCAGCACCTCCCAAGGGCTGAAATTTTAGTTCATCCCAGCCGTCAAGAGATGGCAGCACGTTACATTTTACTCGTTTTCGAGCTGAAAAACACGATTTCGTATCAGGAGAGTAGGAGTTCACAGGAGCTCACTTATTCGGTACCGGGTTGACTAGTGCTGCCATCTCTTGGTACTTCCGTGAACTACGAATATTAGCTTGCTTGGGAGGTGCTGCTATCTGACTCCAAATACGGAAACTACTACCTCACAGTCCTCCAATGGACCAAATCGTGAATATATCACATTTCACTACGTTTCTTTACTTTTTTAATGTATTTTATCGAATACGTCATTTGCTAGTGTTTTTTTAAAATAAAAACGAATTTTGGAAAAAAAACCATTTATTTCCTTGAGAAAATACTCATCAACATGAAGTATATCTTATCTAAGGAAATAAAAGATTTTCTGACCTAATAGTTGTTTTGGGAACAATAACCAACTATTTTTACCATTAGTTGCCGAAAATGAAGCCTTCTTATTAATAATTGAACTTTCGTTAAATTTCTTTTTAAATGCATAAAAAACAAGGAAATATCAGTTTGTGTAATTAGTTAGTCTTATTTTTAATGAATTCATTAATGATCCTCATAGTTTTCTTCTTTATTGTTGAATTCAAGTTGAAAATGAATATTTCCTTTGAATTATAAAGATAAATGTGTAGAAACCGTATTTTAAATAATATTATCGATATCCGTCGAAAGATAGCAGCACCCCCCAAGGGCTGAAATTTTAGTTCATCCGAGCCGTCAAGAGATGGCAGCACGGTACATTTTACTCGTTTTCGAGCTGAAAAACACGATTTCGTATCAGGAGAGTAGGAGTTCACAGGAGCTCACTTATTCGGTACCGGGTTGACTAGTGCTGCCATCTCTTGGTACTTCCGTGAACTACGAATATTAGCTTGCTTGGGAGGTGCTGCTATCTGACTCCAAATACGGAAACTACTACCTCACAGTCCTCCAATGGACCAAATCGTGAATTTATCATATTTCACTACGTTTCTTTACTTTTTTAATGTATTTTATCGAATACGTCATTTGCTAGTGTTTTTTTAAAATAAAAACGAATTTTGGAAAAAAAACCATTTATTTCCTTGAGAAAATACTCATCAACATGAAGTATATCTTATCTAAGGAAATAATGGATTTTCTGACCTAATAGTTGTTTTGGGAACAATAACCAACTATTTTTACCATTAGTTGCCGAAAATGAAGCCTTCTTATTAATAATTGAACTTTCGTTAAATTTCTTTTTAAATGCATAAAAAACAAGGAAATATCAGTTTTTGTAATTAGTTAGTCTTATTTTTAATGAATTCATTAATGATCCTCATAGTTTTCTTCTTTATTGTTGAATTCAAGTTGAAAATGAATATTTCCTTTGAATTATAAAAATAAATGTGTAGAAACCGTATTTTAAATAATAGTATCGATATCCGTCGAAAGATAACAGCACCTCCCAAGGGCTGAAATTTTAGTTCATCCCAGCCGTCAAGAGATGGCAGCATGGTACATTTTACTCGTTTTCGAGCTGAAAAACACGATTTCGTATCAGGAGAGTAGGAGTTCACAGGAGCTCACTTATTCGGTACCGGGTTGACTAGTGCTGCCATCTCTTGGTACTTCCGTGAACTACGAATATTACCTTGCTTGGGAGGTGCTGCTATCTGACTCCAAATACGGAAACTACTACCTCACAGTCCTCCAATGGAACAAATCGTGAATTTATCATATTTCACTACGTTTCTTTACTTTTTTAATGTATTTTATCGAATACGTCATTTGCTAGTGTTTTTTAAAAATAAAAACGAATTTTGGAAAAAAAAACATTTATTTCCTTGAGAAAATACTCATCAACATGAAGTATATCTTATCTATGGAAATAATGGATTTTCTGACCTAATAGTTGTTTTGGGAACAATAATCAACTATTTTTACCATTAGTTGCCGAAAATGAAGCCTTCTTATTAATAATTGAACTTTCATTATATTTCTTTTTAAATGCATAAAAAACAAGGAAATATCAGTTTTTGTAATTAGTTAGTCTTATTTTTAATGAATTCATTAATGATCCTCATAGTTTTCTTCTTTATTGTTGAATTCAAGTTGAAAATGAATATTTCCTTTGAATTATAAAAATAAATGTGTAGAAACCGTATTTTAAATAATAGTATCGATATCCGTCGAAAGATAGCAGCACCTCCCAAGGGCTGAAATTTTAGTTCATCCCAGCCGTCAAGAGATGGCAGCACGGTACATTTTACTCGTTTTCGAGCTGAAAAACACGATTTCGTATCAGGAGAGTAAGAGTTCACAGGAGCTCACTTATTCGGTACCGAGTTGACTAGTGCTGCCATCTCTTGGTACTTCCGTGAACTACGAATATTACCTTGCTTGGGAGGTGCTGCTATCTGACTCCAAATACGGAAACTACTACCTCACAGTCCTCCAATGGACCAAATCGTGAATTTATCATATTTCACTACGTTTCTTTACTTTTTTAATGTATTTTATCGAATACGTCATTTGCAAGTGTTTTTTAAAAATAAAAACGAATTTTGGAAAAAAACCCATTTATTTCACCGAGAAAATACTCATGAACGTGAAGTATATCTTATCTATGGAAATAATGGATTTTCTGACCTAATAGTTGTTTTGGAAACAATAATCACCTATTTTTACTATTAGTTGCCGAAAATGAAGCCTTCTTATTAATAATTGAACTTTCATTATATTTCTTTTTAAATGCATAAAAAACAAGGAAATATCAGTTTTTGTAATTAGTTAGTCTTATTTTTAATGAATTCATTAATGATCCTCATAGTTTTCTTCTTTATTGTTGAATTCAAGTTGAAAATGAATATTTCCTTTGAATTATAAAGATAAATGTGTAGAAACCGTATTTTAAATAATAGTATCGATATCCGTCGAAAGATAGCAGCACCTCCCAAGGGCTGAAATTTTAGTTCATCCCAGCCGTCAAGAGATGGCAGCACGTTACATTTTACTCGTTTTCGAGCTGAAAAACACGATTTCGTATCAGGAGAGTAGGAGTTCACAGGAGCTCACTTATTCGGTACCGGGTTGACTAGTGCTGCCATCTCTTGGTACTTCCGTGAACTACGAATATTAGCTTGCTTGGGAGGTGCTGCTATCTGACTCCAAATACGGAAACTACTACCTCACAGTCCTCCAATGGACCAAATCGTGAATATATCACATTTCACTACGTTTCTTTACTTTTTTAATGTATTTTATCGAATACGTCATTTGCTAGTGTTTTTTTAAAATAAAAACGAATTTTGGAAAAAAAACCATTTATTTCCTTGAGAAAATACTCATCAACATGAAGTATATCTTATCTAAGGAAATAAAAGATTTTCTGACCTAATAGTTGTTTTGGGAACAATAACCAACTATTTTTACCATTAGTTGCCGAAAATGAAGCCTTCTTATTAATAATTGAACTTTCGTTAAATTTCTTTTTAAATGCATAAAAAACAAGGAAATATCAGTTTGTGTAATTAGTTAGTCTTATTTTTAATGAATTCATTAATGATCCTCATAGTTTTCTTCTTTATTGTTGAATTCAAGTTGAAAATGAATATTTCCTTTGAATTATAAAGATAAATGTGTAGAAACCGTATTTTAAATAATATTATCGATATCCGTCGAAAGATAGCAGCACCCCCCAAGGGCTGAAATTTTAGTTCATCCGAGCCGTCAAGAGATGGCAGCACGGTACATTTTACTCGTTTTCGAGCTGAAAAACACGATTTCGTATCAGGAGAGTAGGAGTTCACAGGAGCTCACTTATTCGGTACCGGGTTGACTAGTGCTGCCATCTCTTGGTACTTCCGTGAACTACGAATATTAGCTTGCTTGGGAGGTGCTGCTATCTGACTCCAAATACGGAAACTACTACCTCACAGTCCTCCAATGGACCAAATCGTGAATTTATCATATTTCACTACGTTTCTTTACTTTTTTAATGTATTTTATCGAATACGTCATTTGCTAGTGTTTTTTTAAAATAAAAACGAATTTTGGAAAAAAAACCATTTATTTCCTTGAGAAAATACTCATCAACATGAAGTATATCTTATCTAAGGAAATAATGGATTTTCTGACCTAATAGTTGTTTTGGGAACAATAACCAACTATTTTTACCATTAGTTGCCGAAAATGAAGCCTTCTTATTAATAATTGAACTTTCGTTAAATTTCTTTTTAAATGCATAAAAAACAAGGAAATATCAGTTTTTGTAATTAGTTAGTCTTATTTTTAATGAATTCATTAATGATCCTCATAGTTTTCTTCTTTATTGTTGAATTCAAGTTGAAAATGAATATTTCGTTTGAATTATATAGATAAATGTGTAGAAACCGTATTTTAAATAATAGTATCGATATCCGTCGAAAGATAGCAGCACCTCCCAAGGGCTGAAATTTTAGTTCATCCCAGCCGTCAAGAGATGGCGGCACGGTACATTTTACTCGTTTTCGAGCTGAAAAACACGATTTCGTATCAGGAGAGTAGGAGTTCACAGGAGCTCACTTATTCGGTACCAGGTTGACTAGTGCTGCCATCTCTTGGTACTTCCGTGAACTACGAATATTAGCTTGCTTGGGAGGTGCTGCTATCTGACTCCAAATACGGAAACTACTACCTCACAGTCCTCCAATGGACCAAATCGTGAATTTATCATATTTCACTACGTTTCTTTACTTTTTTAATGTATTTTATCGAATACGTCATTTGCTAGTGTTTTTTAAAAATAAAAACGAATTTTGGAAAAAAAAACATTTATTTCCTTGAGAAAATACTCATCAACATGAAGTATATCTTATCTATGGAAATAATGGATTTTCTGACCTAATAGTTGTTTTGGGAACAATAATCAACTATTTTTACCATTAGTTGCCGAAAATGAAGCCTTCTTATTAATAATTGAACTTTCATTATATTTCTTTTTAAATGCATAAAAAACAAGGAACTATCAGTTTTTGTAATTAGTTAGTCTTATTTTTAATGAATTCATTAATGATCCTCATAGTTTTCTTCTTTATTGTTGAATTCAAGTTGAAAATGAATATTTCGTTTGAATTATATAGATAAATGTGTAGAAACCGTATTTTAAATAATAGTATCGATATCCGTCGAAAGATAGCAGCACCTCCCAAGGGCTGAAATTTTAGTTCATCCCAGCCGTCAAGAGATGGCAGCACGGTACATTTTACTCGTTTTCGAGCTGAAAAACACGATTTCGTATCAGGAGAGTAGGAGTTCACAGGAGCTCACTTATTCGGTACCGGGTTGACTAGTGCTGCCATCTCTTGGTACTTCCGTGAACTACGAATATTAGCTTGCTTGGGAGGTGCTGCTATCTGACTCCAAATACGGAAAATACTACCTCACAGTCCTCCAATGGACCAAATCGTGAATTTATCATATTCCACTACGTTTCTTTACTTTTTTAATGTATTTTATCGAATACGTCATTTGCTAGTGTTTTTTTAAAATAAAAACGAATTTTGAAAAAAAACACATTTATTTCCTTGAGAAAATACTCATCAACATGAAGTATATCTTATCTATGGAAATAATGGATTTTCTGACCTAATAGTTGTTTTGGGAACAATAAACAACTATTTTTACCATTAGTTGCCGAAAATGTAGCCTTCTTATTAATAATTGAACTTTCATTATATTTCTTTTTAAATGCATAAAAAACAAGGAAATATCAGTTTTTGTAATTAGTTAGTCTTATTTTTAATGAATTCATTAATGATCCTCATAGTTTTCTTCTTTATTGTTGAATTCAAGTTGAAAATGAATATTTCCTTTGAATTATAAAGATAAATGTGTAGAAACCGTATTTTAAATAATAGTATCGATATCCGTCGAAAGATAGCAGCACCTCCCAAGGGCTGAAATTTTAGTTCATCCCAGCCGTCAAGAGATGGCGGCACGGTACATTTTACTCGTTTTCGAGCTGAAAAACACGATTTCGTATCAGGAGAGTAGGAGTTCACAGGAGCTCACTTATTCGGTACCGGGTTGACTAGTGCTGCCATCTCTTGGTACTTCCGTGAACTACGAATATTAGCTTGCTTGGGAGGTGCTGCTATCTGACTCCAAATACGGAAACTACTACCTCACAGTCCTCCAATGGACCAAATCGTGAATTTATCATATTTCACTACGTTTCTTTACTTTTTTAATGTATTTTATCGAATACGTCATTTGCTAGTGTTTTTTAAAAATAAAAACGAATTTTGGAAAAAAAAACATTTATTTCCTTGAGAAAATACTCATCAACATGAAGTATATCTTATCTATGGAAATAATGGATTTTCTGACCTAATAGTTGTTTTGGGAACAATAATCAACTATTTTTACCATTAGTTGCCGAAAATGAAGCCTTCTTATTAATAATTGAACTTTCATTATATTTCTTTTTAAATGCATAAAAAACAAGGAACTATCAGTTTTTGTAATTAGTTAGTCTTATTTTTAATGAATTCATTAATGATCCTCATAGTTTTCTTCTTTATTGTTGAATTCAAGTTGAAAATGAATATTTCGTTTGAATTATATAGATAAATGTGTAGAAACCGTATTTTAAATAATAGTATCGATATCCGTCGAAAGATAGCAGCACCTCCCAAGGGCTGAAATTTTAGTTCATCCCAGCCGTCAAGAGATGGCAGCACGGTACATTTTACTCGTTTTCGAGCTGAAAAACACGATTTCGTATCAGGAGAGTAGGAGTTCACAGGAGCTCACTTATTCGGTACCGGGTTGACTAGTGCTGCCATCTCTTGGTACTTCCGTGAACTACGAATATTAGCTTGCTTGGGAGGTGCTGCTATCTGACTCCAAATACGGAAACTACTACCTCACAGTCCTCCAATGGACCAAATCGTGAATTTATCATATTCCACTACGTTTCTTTACTTTTTTAATGTATTTTATCGAATACGTCATTTGCTAGTGTTTTTTAAAAATAAAAACGAATTTTGGAAAAAAAAACATTTATTTCCTTGAGAAAATACTCATCAACATGAAGTATATCTTATCTATGGAAATAATGGATTTTCTGACCTAATAGTTGTTTTGGGAACAATAATCAACTATTTTTACCATTAGTTGCCGAAAATGAAGCCTTCTTATTAATAATTGAACTTTCATTATATTTCTTTTTAAATGCATAAAAAACAAGGAAATATCAGTTTTTGTAATTAGTTAGTCTTATTTTTAATGAATTCATTAATGATCCTCATAGTTTTCTTCTTTATTGTTGAATTCAAGTTGAAAATGAATATTTCCTTTGAATTATAAAGATAAATGTGTAGAAACCGTATTTTAAATAATAGTATCGATATCCGTCGAAAGATAGAAGCACCTCCCAAGGGCTGAAATTTTAGTTCATCCCAGCCGTCAAGAGATGGCAGCACGGTACATTTTACTCGTTTTCGAGCTGAAAAACACGATTTCGTATCAGGAGAGTAAGAGTTCACAGGAGCTCACTTATTCGGTACCGGGTTGACTAGTGCTGCCATCTCTTGGTACTTCCGTGAACTACGAATATTACCTTGCTTGGGAGGTGCTGCTATCTGACTCCAAATACGGAAACTACTACCTCACAGTCCTCCAATGGACCAAATCGTGAATTTATCATATTTCACTACGTTTCTTTACCTTTTTAATGTATTTTATCGAATACGTCATTTGCTAGTGTTTTTTAAAAATAAAAACGAATTTTGGAAAAAAAAACATTTATTTCCTTGAGAAAATACTCATCAACATGAAGTATATCTTATCTATGGAAATAATGGATTTTCTGACCTAATAGTTGTTTTGGGAACAATAATCAACTATTTTTACCATTAGTTGCCGAAAATGAAGCCTTCTTATTAATAATTGAACTTTCATTATATTTCTTTTTAAATGCATAAAAAACAAGGAAATATCAGTTTTTGTAATTAGTTAGTCTTATTTTTAATGAATTCATTAATGATCCTCATAGTTTTCTTCTTTATTGTTGAATTCAAGTTGAAAATGAATATTTCCTTTGAATTATAAAAATAAATGTGTAGAAACCGTATTTTAAATAATAGTATCGATATCCGTCGAAAGATAGCAGCACCTCCCAAGGGCTGAAATTTTAGTTCATCCCAGCCGTCAAGAGATGGCAGCACGGTACATTTTACTCGTTTTCGAGCTGAAAAACACGATTTCGTATCAGGAGAGTAAGAGTTCACAGGAGCTCACTTATTCGGTACCGGGTTGACTAGTGCTGCCATCTCTTGGTACTTCCGTGAACTACGAATATTACCTTGCTTGGGAGGTGCTGCTATCTGACTCCAAATACGGAAACTACTACCTCACAGTCCTCCAATGGACCAAATCGTGAATTTATCATATTTCACTACGTTTCTTTACTTGTTTAATGTATTTTATCGAATACGTCATTTGCTAGTGTTTTTTAAAAATAAAAACGAATTTTGGAAAAAAAAACATTTATTTCCTTGAGAAAATACTCATCAACATGAAGTATATCTTATCTATGGAAATAATGGATTTTCTGACCTAATAGTTGTTTTGGGAACAATAATCAACTATTTTTACCATTAGTTGCCGAAAATGAAGCCTTCTTATTAATAATTGAACTTTCATTATATTTCTTTTTAAATGCATAAAAAACAAGGAAATATCAGTTTTTGTAATTAGTTAGTCTTATTTTTAATGAATTCATTAATGATCCTCATAGTTTTCTTCTTTATTGTTGAATTCAAGTTGAAAATGAATATTTCCTTTGAATTATAAAGATAAATGTGTAGAAACCGTATTTTAAATAATAGTATCGATATCCTTCGAAAGATAGCAGCACCTCCCAAGGGCTGAAATTTTAGTTCATCCCAGCCGTCAAGAGATGGCAGCACGGTACATTTTACTCGTTTTCGAGCTGAAAAACACGATTTCGTATCAGGAGAGTAAGAGTTCACAGGAGCTCACTTATTCGGTACCGGGTTGACTAGCGCTGCCATCTCTTGGTACTTCCGTGAACTACGAATATTACCTTGCTTGGGAGGTGCTGCTATCTGACTCCAAATACGGAAACTACTACCTCACAGTCCTCCAATGGACCAAATCGTGAATTTATCATATTTCACTACGTTTCTTTACTTTTTTAATGTATTTTATCGAATACGTCATTTGCTAGTGTTTTTTAAAAATAAAAACGAATTTTGGAAAAAAAACCATTTATTTCCTTGAGAAAATACTCATCAACATGAAGTATATCTATGGAAATAATGGATTTTCTGACCTAATAGTTGTTTTGGGAACAATAACCAACTATTTTTACCATTAGTTGCCGAAAATGAAGCCTTCTTATTAATAATTGAACTTTCATTATATTTCTTTTTAAATGCATAAAAAACAAGGAAATATCAGTTTTTGTAATTAGTTAGTCTTATTTTTAATGAATTCATTAATGATCCTCATAGTTTTCTTCTTTATTGTTGAATTCAAGTTAAAAATGAATATTTCCTTTGAATTATAAAAATAAATGTGTAGAAACCGTATTTTAAATAATAGTATCGATATCCGTCGAAAGATAGCAGCACCTCCCAAGGGCTGAAATTTTAGTTCATCCCAGCCGTCAAGAGATGGCAGCACGGTACATTTTACTCGTTTTCGAGCTGAAAAACACGATTTCGTATCAGGAGAGTAGGAGTTCACAGGAGCTCACTTATTCGGTACCGGGTTGACTAGTGCTGCCATCTCTTGGTACTTCCGTGAACTACGAATATTACCTTGCTTGGGAGGTGCTGCTATCTGACTCCAAATACGGAAACTACTACCTCACAGTCCTCCAATGGAACAAATCGTGAATTTATCATATTTCACTACGTTTCTTTACTTTTTTAATGTATTTTATCGAATACGTCATTTGCTAGTGTTTTTTTTAAAAATAACCACGAATTTTGGAAAAAAACCCATTTATTTCACCGAGAAAATACTCAGGAACATGAAGTATATCTTATCTATGGAAATAATGGATTTTCTGACCTAATAGTTGTTTTGGAAACAATAATCACCTATTTATACTATTAGTTGCCGAAAATGTAGCCTTCTTATTAATAATAGAACTTTCATTATATTTCTTTTTAAATGCATAAAAAACAAGGAAATATCAGTTTTTGTAATTAGTTAGTCTTATTTTTAATGAATTCATTAATGATCCTCATAGTTTTCTTCTTTATTGTTGAATTCAAGTTGAAAATGAATATTTCCTTTGAATTATAAAGATAAATGTGTAGAAACCGTATTTTAAATAATAGTATCGATATCCGTCGAAAGATAGAAGCACCTCCCAAGGGCTGAAATTTTAGTTCATCCCAGCCGTCAAGAGATGGCAGCACGGTACATTTTACTCGTTTTCGAGCTGAAAAACACGATTTCGTATCAGGAGAGTAAGAGTTCACAGGAGCTCACTTATTCGGTACCGGGTTGACTAGTGCTGCCATCTCTTGGTACTTCCGTGAACTACGAATATTACCTTGCTTGGGAGGTGCTGCTATCTGACTCCAAATACGGAAACTACTACCTCACAGTCCTCCAATGGACCAAATCGTGAATTTATCATATTTCACTACGTTTCTTTACCTTTTTAATGTATTTTATCGAATACGTCATTTGCTAGTGTTTTTTAAAAATAAAAACGAATTTTGGAAAAAAAAACATTTATTTCCTTGAGAAAATACTCATCAACATGAAGTATATCTTATCTATGGAAATAATGGATTTTCTGACCTAATAGTTGTTTTGGGAACAATAATCAACTATTTTTACCATTAGTTGCCGAAAATGAAGCCTTCTTATTAATAATTGAACTTTCATTATATTTCTTTTTAAATGCATAAAAAACAAGGAAATATCAGTTTTTGTAATTAGTTAGTCTTATTTTTAATTAATTCATTAATGATCCTCATAGTTTTCTTCTTTATTGTTGAATTCAAGTTGAAAATGAATATTTCCTTTGAATTATAAAAATAAATGTGTAGAAACCGTATTTTAAATAATAGTATCGATATCCGTCGAAAGATAACAGCACCTCCCAAGGGCTGAAATTTTAGTTCATCCCAGCCGTCAAGAGATGGCAGCATGGTACATTTTACTCGTTTTCGAGCTGAAAAACACGATTTCGTATCAGGAGAGTAGGAGTTCACAGGAGCTCACTTATTCGGTACCGGGTTGACTAGTGCTGCCATCTCTTGGTACTTCCGTGAACTACGAATATTACCTTGCTTGGGAGGTGCTGCTATCTGACTCCAAATACGGAAACTACTACCTCACAGTCCTCCAATGGAACAAATCGTGAATTTATCATATTTCACTACGTTTCTTTACTTTTTTAATGTATTTTATCGAATACGTCATTTGCTAGTGTTTTTTAAAAATAAAAACGAATTTTGGAAAAAAAAACATTTATTTCCTTGAGAAAATACTCATCAACATGAAGTATATCTTATCTATGGAAATAATGGATTTTCTGACCTAATAGTTGTTTTGGGAACAATAATCAACTATTTTTACCATTAGTTGCCGAAAATGAAGCCTTCTTATTAATAATTGAACTTTCATTATATTTCTTTTTAAATGCATAAAAAACAAGGAAATATCAGTTTTTGTAATTAGTTAGTCTTATTTTTAATGAATTCATTAATGATCCTCATAGTTTTCTTCTTTATTGTTGAATTCAAGTTGAAAATGAATATTTCCTTTGAATTATAAAGATAAATGTGTAGAAACCGTATTTTAAATAATAGTATCGATATCCTTCGAAAGATAGCAGCACCTCCCAAGGGCTGAAATTTTAGTTCATCCCAGCCGTCAAGAGATGGCAGCACGGTACATTTTACTCGTTTTCGAGCTGAAAAACACGATTTCGTATCAGGAGAGTAAGAGTTCACAGGAGCTCACTTATTCGGTACCGGGTTGACTAGCGCTGCCATCTCTTGGTACTTCCGTGAACTACGAATATTACCTTGCTTGGGAGGTGCTGCTATCTGACTCCAAATACGGAAACTACTACCTCACAGTCCTCCAATGGACCAAATCGTGAATTTATCATATTTCACTACGTTTCTTTACTTTTTTAATGTATTTTATCGAATACGTCATTTGCTAGTGTTTTTTAAAAATAAAAACGAATTTTGGAAAAAAAAACATTTATTTCCTTGAGAAAATACTCATCAACATGAAGTATATCTTATCTATGGAAATAATGGATTTTCTGACCTAATAGTTGTTTTGGGAACAATAATCAACTATTTTTACCATTAGTTGCCGAAAATGAAGCCTTCTTATTAATAATTGAACTTTCATTATATTTCTTTTTAAATGCATAAAAAACAAGGAAATATCAGTTTTTGTAATTAGTTAGTCTTATTTTTAATGAATTCATTAATGATCCTCATAGTTTTCTTCTTTATTGTTGAATTCAAGTTGAAAATGAATATTTCCTTTGAATTATAAAGATAAATGTGTAGAAACCGTATTTTAAATAATAGTATCGATATCCTTCGAAAGATAGCAGCACCTCCCAAGGGCTGAAATTTTAGTTCATCCCAGCCGTCAAGAGATGGCAGCACGGTACATTTTACTCGTTTTCGAGCTGAAAAACACGATTTCGTATCAGGAGAGTAAGAGTTCACAGGAGCTCACTTATTCGGTACCGGGTTGACTAGCGCTGCCATCTCTTGGTACTTCCGTGAACTACGAATATTACCTTGCTTGGGAGGTGCTGCTATCTGACTCCAAATACGGAAACTACTACCTCACAGTCCTCCAATGGACCAAATCGTGAATTTATCATATTTCACTACGTTTCTTTACTTTTTTAATGTATTTTATCGAATACGTCATTTGCTAGTGTTTTTTAAAAATAAAAACGAATTTTGGAAAAAAAACCATTTATTTCCTTGAGAAAATACTCATCAACATGAAGTATATCTATGGAAATAATGGATTTTCTGACCTAATAGTTGTTTTGGGAACAATAACCAACTATTTTTACCATTAGTTGCCGAAAATGAAGCCTTCTTATTAATAATTGAACTTTCATTATATTTCTTTTTAAATGCATAAAAAACAAGGAAATATCAGTTTTTGTAATTAGTTAGTCTTATTTTTAATGAATTCATTAATGATCCTCATAGTTTTCTTCTTTATTGTTGAATTCAAGTTAAAAATGAATATTTCCTTTGAATTATAAAAATAAATGTGTAGAAACCGTATTTTAAATAATAGTATCGATATCCGTCGAAAGATAGCAGCACCTCCCAAGGGCTGAAATTTTAGTTCATCCCAGCCGTCAAGAGATGGCAGCACGGTACATTTTACTCGTTTTCGAGCTGAAAAACACGATTTCGTATCAGGAGAGTAGGAGTTCACAGGAGCTCACTTATTCGGTACCGGGTTGACTAGTGCTGCCATCTCTTGGTACTTCCGTGAACTACGAATATTACCTTGCTTGGGAGGTGCTGCTATCTGACTCCAAATACGGAAACTACTACCTCACAGTCCTCCAATGGAACAAATCGTGAATTTATCATATTTCACTACGTTTCTTTACTTTTTTAATGTATTTTATCGAATACGTCATTTGCTAGTGTTTTTTTTAAAAATAACCACGAATTTTGGAAAAAAAACCATTTATTTCACCGAGAAAATACTCAGGAACATGAAGTATATCTTATCTATGGAAATAATGGATTTTCTGACCTAATAGTTGTTTTGGAAACAATAATCACCTATTTATACTATTAGTTGCCGAAAATGTAGCCTTCTTATTAATAATAGAACTTTCATTATATTTCTTTTTAAATGCATAAAAAACAAGGAAATATCAGTTTTTGTAATTAGTTAGTCTTATTTTTAATGAATTCATTAATGATCCTCATAGTTTTCTTCTTTATTGTTGAATTCAAGTTGAAAATGAATATTTCCTTTGAATTATAAAGATAAATGTGTAGAAACCGTATTTTAAATAATAGTATCGATATCCGTCGAAAGATAGAAGCACCTCCCAAGGGCTGAAATTTTAGTTCATCCCAGCCGTCAAGAGATGGCAGCACGGTACATTTTACTCGTTTTCGAGCTGAAAAACACGATTTCGTATCAGGAGAGTAAGAGTTCACAGGAGCTCACTTATTCGGTACCGGGTTGACTAGTGCTGCCATCTCTTGGTACTTCCGTGAACTACGAATATTACCTTGCTTGGGAGGTGCTGCTATCTGACTCCAAATACGGAAACTACTACCTCACAGTCCTCCAATGGACCAAATCGTGAATTTATCATATTTCACTACGTTTCTTTACCTTTTTAATGTATTTTATCGAATACGTCATTTGCTAGTGTTTTTTAAAAATAAAAACGAATTTTGGAAAAAAAAACATTTATTTCCTTGAGAAAATACTCATCAACATGAAGTATATCTTATCTATGGAAATAATGGATTTTCTGACCTAATAGTTGTTTTGGGAACAATAATCAACTATTTTTACCATTAGTTGCCGAAAATGAAGCCTTCTTATTAATAATTGAACTTTCATTATATTTCTTTTTAAATGCATAAAAAACAAGGAAATATCAGTTTTTGTAATTAGTTAGTCTTATTTTTAATTAATTCATTAATGATCCTCATAGTTTTCTTCTTTATTGTTGAATTCAAGTTGAAAATGAATATTTCCTTTGAATTATAAAAATAAATGTGTAGAAACCGTATTTTAAATAATAGTATCGATATCCGTCGAAAGATAACAGCACCTCCCAAGGGCTGAAATTTTAGTTCATCCCAGCCGTCAAGAGATGGCAGCATGGTACATTTTACTCGTTTTCGAGCTGAAAAACACGATTTCGTATCAGGAGAGTAGGAGTTCACAGGAGCTCACTTATTCGGTACCGGGTTGACTAGTGCTGCCATCTCTTGGTACTTCCGTGAACTACGAATATTACCTTGCTTGGGAGGTGCTGCTATCTGACTCCAAATACGGAAACTACTACCTCACAGTCCTCCAATGGAACAAATCGTGAATTTATCATATTTCACTACGTTTCTTTACTTTTTTAATGTATTTTATCGAATACGTCATTTGCTAGTGTTTTTTAAAAATAAAAACGAATTTTGGAAAAAAAAACATTTATTTCCTTGAGAAAATACTCATCAACATGAAGTATATCTTATCTATGGAAATAATGGATTTTCTGACCTAATAGTTGTTTTGGGAACAATAATCAACTATTTTTACCATTAGTTGCCGAAAATGAAGCCTTCTTATTAATAATTGAACTTTCATTATATTTCTTTTTAAATGCATAAAAAACAAGGAAATATCAGTTTTTGTAATTAGTTAGTCTTATTTTTAATGAATTCATTAATGATCCTCATAGTTTTCTTCTTTATTGTTGAATTCAAGTTGAAAATGAATATTTCCTTTGAATTATAAAGATAAATGTGTAGAAACCGTATTTTAAATAATAGTATCGATATCCTTCGAAAGATAGCAGCACCTCCCAAGGGCTGAAATTTTAGTTCATCCCAGCCGTCAAGAGATGGCAGCACGGTACATTTTACTCGTTTTCGAGCTGAAAAACACGATTTCGTATCAGGAGAGTAAGAGTTCACAGGAGCTCACTTATTCGGTACCGGGTTGACTAGCGCTGCCATCTCTTGGTACTTCCGTGAACTACGAATATTACCTTGCTTGGGAGGTGCTGCTATCTGACTCCAAATACGGAAACTACTACCTCACAGTCCTCCAATGGACCAAATCGTGAATTTATCATATTTCACTACGTTTCTTTACCTTTTTAATGTATTTTATCGAATACGTCATTTGCTAGTGTTTTTTAAAAATAAAAACGAATTTTGGAAAAAAAAACATTTATTTCCTTGAGAAAATACTCATCAACATGAAGTATATCTTATCTATGGAAATAATGGATTTTCTGACCTAATAGTTGTTTTGGGAACAATAATCAACTATTTTTACCATTAGTTGCCGAAAATGAAGCCTTCTTATTAATAATTGAACTTTCATTATATTTCTTTTTAAATGCATAAAAAACAAGGAAATATCAGTTTTTGTAATTAGTTAGTCTTATTTTTAATGAATTCATTAATGATCCTCATAGTTTTCTTCTTTATTGTTGAATTCAAGTTGAAAATGAATATTTCCTTTGAATTATAAAGATAAATGTGTAGAAACCGTATTTTAAATAATAGTATCGATATCCTTCGAAAGATAGCAGCACCTCCCAAGGGCTGAAATTTTAGTTCATCCCAGCCGTCAAGAGATGGCAGCACGGTACATTTTACTCGTTTTCGAGCTGAAAAACACGATTTCGTATCAGGAGAGTAAGAGTTCACAGGAGCTCACTTATTCGGTACCGGGTTGACTAGCGCTGCCATCTCTTGGTACTTCCGTGAACTACGAATATTACCTTGCTTGGGAGGTGCTGCTATCTGACTCCAAATACGGAAACTACTACCTCACAGTCCTCCAATGGACCAAATCGTGAATTTATCATATTTCACTACGTTTCTTTACTTTTTTAATGTATTTTATCGAATACGTCATTTGCTAGTGTTTTTTAAAAATAAAAACGAATTTTGGAAAAAAAACCATTTATTTCCTTGAGAAAATACTCATCAACATGAAGTATATCTATGGAAATAATGGATTTTCTGACCTAATAGTTGTTTTGGGAACAATAACCAACTATTTTTACCATTAGTTGCCGAAAATGAAGCCTTCTTATTAATAATTGAACTTTCATTATATTTCTTTTTAAATGCATAAAAAACAAGGAAATATCAGTTTTTGTAATTAGTTAGTCTTATTTTTAATGAATTCATTAATGATCCTCATAGTTTTCTTCTTTATTGTTGAATTCAAGTTAAAAATGAATATTTCCTTTGAATTATAAAAATAAATGTGTAGAAACCGTATTTTAAATAATAGTATCGATATCCGTCGAAAGATAGCAGCACCTCCCAAGGGCTGAAATTTTAGTTCATCCCAGCCGTCAAGAGATGGCAGCACGGTACATTTTACTCGTTTTCGAGCTGAAAAACACGATTTCGTATCAGGAGAGTAGGAGTTCACAGGAGCTCACTTATTCGGTACCGGGTTGACTAGTGCTGCCATCTCTTGGTACTTCCGTGAACTACGAATATTACCTTGCTTGGGAGGTGCTGCTATCTGACTCCAAATACGGAAACTACTACCTCACAGTCCTCCAATGGAACAAATCGTGAATTTATCATATTTCACTACGTTTCTTTACTTTTTTAATGTATTTTATCGAATACGTCATTTGCTAGTGTTTTTTTTAAAAATAACCACGAATTTTGGAAAAAAACCCATTTATTTCACCGAGAAAATACTCAGGAACATGAAGTATATCTTATCTATGGAAATAATGGATTTTCTGACCTAATAGTTGTTTTGGAAACAATAATCACCTATTTATACTATTAGTTGCCGAAAATGTAGCCTTCTTATTAATAATAGAACTTTCATTATATTTCTTTTTAAATGCATAAAAAACAAGGAAATATCAGTTTTTGTAATTAGTTAGTCTTATTTTTAATGAATTCATTAATGATCCTCATAGTTTTCTTCTTTATTGTTGAATTCAAGTTGAAAATGAATATTTCCTTTGAATTATAAAGATAAATGTGTAGAAACCGTATTTTAAATAATAGTATCGATATCCGTCGAAAGATAGAAGCACCTCCCAAGGGCTGAAATTTTAGTTCATCCCAGCCGTCAAGAGATGGCAGCACGGTACATTTTACTCGTTTTCGAGCTGAAAAACACGATTTCGTATCAGGAGAGTAAGAGTTCACAGGAGCTCACTTATTCGGTACCGGGTTGACTAGTGCTGCCATCTCTTGGTACTTCCGTGAACTACGAATATTACCTTGCTTGGGAGGTGCTGCTATCTGACTCCAAATACGGAAACTACTACCTCACAGTCCTCCAATGGACCAAATCGTGAATTTATCATATTTCACTACGTTTCTTTACCTTTTTAATGTATTTTATCGAATACGTCATTTGCTAGTGTTTTTTAAAAATAAAAACGAATTTTGGAAAAAAAAACATTTATTTCCTTGAGAAAATACTCATCAACATGAAGTATATCTTATCTATGGAAATAATGGATTTTCTGACCTAATAGTTGTTTTGGGAACAATAATCAACTATTTTTACCATTAGTTGCCGAAAATGAAGCCTTCTTATTAATAATTGAACTTTCATTATATTTCTTTTTAAATGCATAAAAAACAAGGAAATATCAGTTTTTGTAATTAGTTAGTCTTATTTTTAATTAATTCATTAATGATCCTCATAGTTTTCTTCTTTATTGTTGAATTCAAGTTGAAAATGAATATTTCCTTTGAATTATAAAAATAAATGTGTAGAAACCGTATTTTAAATAATAGTATCGATATCCGTCGAAAGATAACAGCACCTCCCAAGGGCTGAAATTTTAGTTCATCCCAGCCGTCAAGAGATGGCAGCATGGTACATTTTACTCGTTTTCGAGCTGAAAAACACGATTTCGTATCAGGAGAGTAGGAGTTCACAGGAGCTCACTTATTCGGTACCGGGTTGACTAGTGCTGCCATCTCTTGGTACTTCCGTGAACTACGAATATTACCTTGCTTGGGAGGTGCTGCTATCTGACTCCAAATACGGAAACTACTACCTCACAGTCCTCCAATGGAACAAATCGTGAATTTATCATATTTCACTACGTTTCTTTACTTTTTTAATGTATTTTATCGAATACGTCATTTGCTAGTGTTTTTTAAAAATAAAAACGAATTTTGGAAAAAAAAACATTTATTTCCTTGAGAAAATACTCATCAACATGAAGTATATCTTATCTATGGAAATAATGGATTTTCTGACCTAATAGTTGTTTTGGGAACAATAATCAACTATTTTTACCATTAGTTGCCGAAAATGAAGCCTTCTTATTAATAATTGAACTTTCATTATATTTCTTTTTAAATGCATAAAAAACAAGGAAATATCAGTTTTTGTAATTAGTTAGTCTTATTTTTAATTAATTCATTAATGATCCTCATAGTTTTCTTCTTTATTGTTGAATTCAAGTTGAAAATGAATATTTCCTTTGAATTATAAAAATAAATGTGTAGAAACCGTATTTTAAATAATAGTATCGATATCCGTCGAAAGATAGCAGCACCTCCCAAGGGCTGAAATTTTAGTTCATCCCAGCCGTCAAGAGATGGCAGCACGGTACATTTTACTCGTTTTCGAGCTGAAAAACACGATTTCGTATCAGGAGAGTAAGAGTTCACAGGAGCTCACTTATTCGGTACCGGGTTGACTAGTGCTGCCATCTCTTGGTACTTCCGTGAACTACGAATATTACCTTGCTTGGGAGGTGCTGCTATCTGACTCCAAATACGGAAACTACTACCTCACAGTCCTCCAATGGACCAAATCGTGAATTTATCATATTTCACTACGTTTCTTTACTTTTTTAATGTATTTTATCGAATACGTCATTTGCAAGTGTTTTTTTAAAATAAAAACGAATTTTGGAAAAAAAAACATTTATTTCCTTGAGAAAATACTCATCAACATGAAGTATATCTTATCTATGGAAATAATGGATTTTCTGACCTAATAGTTGTTTTGGGAACAATAATCAACTATTTTTACCATTAGTTGCCGAAAATGAAGCCTTCTTATTAATAATTGAACTTTCATTATATTTCTTTTTAAATGCATAAAAAACAAGGAAATATCAGTTTTTGTAATTAGTTAGTCTTATTTTTAATGAATTCATTAATGATCCTCATAGTTTTCTTCTTTATTGTTGAATTCAAGTTGAAAATGAATATTTCCTTTGAATTATAAAGATAAATGTGTAGAAACCGTATTTTAAATAATAGTATCGATATCCGTCGAAAGATAGCAGCACCTCCCAAGGGCTGAAATTTTAGTTCATCCCAGCCGTCAAGAGATGGCAGCACGGCACATTTTACTCGTTTTCGAGCTGAAAAACACGATTTCGTATCAGGAGAGTAAGAGTTCACAGGAGCTCACTTATTCGGTACCGGGTTGACTAGTGCTGCCATCTCTTGGTACTTCCGTGAACTACGAATATTACCTTGCTTGGGAGGTGCTGCTATCTGACTCCAAATACGGAAACTACTACCTCACAGTCCTCCAATGGAACAAATCGTGAATTTATCATATTTCACTACGTTTCTTTACTTTTTTAATGTATTTTATCGAATACGTCATTTGCAAGTGTTTTTTTAAAATAAAAACGAATTTTGGAAAAAAACCCATTTATTTCACCGAGAAAATACTCATGAACGTGAAGTATATCTTATCTATGGAAATAATGGATTTTCTGACCTAATAGTTGTTTTGGAAACAATAATCACCTATTTTTACTATTAGTTGCCGAAAATGAAGCCTTCTTATTAATAATTGAACTTTCATTATATTTCTTTTTAAATGCATAAAAAACAAGGAAATATCAGTTTTTGTAATTAGTTAGTCTTATTTTTAATGAATTCATTAATGATCCTCATAGTTTTCTTCTTTATTGTTGAATTCAAGTTGAAAATGAATATTTCCTTTGAATTATAAAGATAAATGTGTAGAAACCGTATTTTAAATAATAGTAACGATATCCGTCGAAAGATAGCAGCACCTCCCAAGGGCTGAAATTTTAGTTCATCCCAGCCGTCAAGAGATGGCAGCACGTTACATTTTACTCGTTTTCGAGCTGAAAAACACGATTTCGTATCAGGAGAGTAGGAGTTCACAGGAGCTCACTTATTCGGTACCGGGTTGACTAGTGCTGCCATCTCTTGGTACTTCCGTGAACTACGAATATTAGCTTGCTTGGGAGGTGCTGCTATCTGACTCCAAATACGGAAACTACTACCTCACAGTCCTCCAATGGACCAAATCGTGAATTTATCACATTTCACTACGTTTCTTTACTTTTTTAATGTATTTTATCGAATACGTCATTTGCTAGTGTTTTTTAAAAATAAAAACGAATTTTGGAAAAAAAACCATTTATTTCCTTGAGAAAATACTCATCAACATGAAGTATATCTTATCTAAGGAAATAATGGATTTTCTGACCTAATAGTTGTTTTGGGAACAATAACCAACTATTTTTACCATTAGTTGCCGAAAATGAAGCCTTCTTATTAATAATTGAACTTTCGTTAAATTTCTTTTTAAATGCATAAAAAACAAGGAAATATCAGTTTTTGTAATTAGTTAGTCTTATTTTTAATGAATTCATTAATGATCCTCATAGTTTTCTTCTTTATTGTTGAATTCAAGTTGAAAATGAATATTTCCTTTGAATTATAAAGATAAATGTGTAGAAACCGTATTTTAAATAATAGTATCGATATCCGTCGAAAGATAGCAGCACCTCCCAAGGGCTGAAATTTTAGTTCATCCCAGCCGTCAAGAGATGGCAGCACGGTACATTTTACTCGTTTTCGAGCTGAAAAACACGATTTCGTATCAGGAGAGTAGGAGTTCACAGGAGCTCACTTATTCGGTACCGGGTTGACTAGTGCTGCCATCTCTTGGTACTTCCGTGAACTACGAATATTAGCTTGCTTGGGAGGTGCTGCTATCTGACTCCAAATACGGAAACTACTACCTCACAGTCCTCCAATGGACCAAATCGTGAATTTATCATATTTCACTACGTTTCTTTACTTTTTTAATGTATTTTATCGAATACGTCATTTGCTAGTGTTTTTTAAAAATAAAAACGAATTTTGGAAAAAAAAACATTTATTTCCTTGAGAAAATACTCATCAACATGAAGTATATCTTATCTATGGAAATAATGGATTTTCTGACCTAATAGTTGTTTTGGGAACAATAATCAACTATTTTTACCATTAGTTGCCGAAAATGAAGCCTTCTTATTAATAATTGAACTTTCATTATATTTCTTTTTAAATGCATAAAAAACAAGGAAATATCAGTTTTTGTAATTAGTTAGTCTTATTTTTAATGAATTCATTAATGATCCTCATAGTTTTCTTCTTTATTGTTGAATTCAAGTTGAAAATGAATATTTCCTTTGAATTATAAAGATAAATGTGTAGAAACCGTATTTTAAATAATAGTATCGATATCCGTCGAAAGATAGCAGCACCTCCCAAGGGCTGAAATTTTAGTTCATCCCAGCCGTCAAGAGATGGCAGCACGGTACATTTTACTCGTTTTCGAGCTGAAAAACACGATTTCGTATCAGGAGAGTAAGAGTTCACAGGAGCTCACTTATTCGGTACCGGGTTGACTAGTGCTGCCATCTCTTGGTACTTCCGTGAACTACGAATATTACCTTGCTTGGGAGGTGCTGCTATCTGACTCCAAATACGGAAACTACTACCTCACAGTCCTCCAATGGACCAAATCGTGAATTTATCATATTTCACTACGTTTCTTTACTTTTTTAATGTATTTTATCGAATACGTCATTTGCTAGTGTTTTTTAAAAATAAAAACGAATTTTGGAAAAAAAAACATTTATTTCCTTGAGAAAATACTCATCAACATGAAGTATATCTTATCTATGGAAATAATGGATTTTCTGACCTAATAGTTGTTTTGGGAACAATAATCAACTATTTTTACCATTAGTTGCCGAAAATGAAGCCTTCTTATTAATAATTGAACTTTCATTATATTTCTTTTTAAATGCATAAAAAACAAGGAAATATCAGTTTTTGTAATTAGTTAGTCTTATTTTTAATGAATTCATTAATGATCCTCATAGTTTTCTTCTTTATTGTTGAATTCAAGTTGAAAATGAATATTTCCTTTGAATTATAAAGATAAATGTGTAGAAACCGTATTTTAAATAATAGTATCGATATCCGTCGAAAGATAGCAGCACCTCCCAAGGGCTGAAATTTTAGTTCATCCCAGCCGTCAAGAGATGGCAGCACGGTACATTTTACTCGTTTTCGAGCTGAAAAACACGATTTCGTATCAGGAGAGTAAGAGTTCACAGGAGCTCACTTATTCGGTACCGGGTTGACTAGTGCTGCCATCTCTTGGTACTTCCGTGAACTACGAATATTACCTTGCTTGGGAGGTGCTGCTATCTGACTCCAAATACGGAAACTACTACCTCACAGTCCTCCAATGGACCAAATCGTGAATTTATCATATTTCACTACGTTTCTTTACTTTTTTAATGTATTTTATCGAATACGTCATTTGCTAGTGTTTTTTAAAAATAAAAACGAATTTTGGAAAAAAAACCATTTATTTCCTTGAGAAAATACTCATCAACATGAAGTATATCTTATCTATGGAAATAATGGATTTTCTGACCTAATAGTTGTTTTGGGAACAATAATCAACTATTTTTACCATTAGTTGCCGAAAATGAAGCCTTCTTATTAATAATTGAACTTTCATTATATTTCTTTTTAAATGCATAAAAAACAAGGAAATATCAGTTTTTGTAATTAGTTAGTCTTATTTTTAATGAATTCATTAATGATCCTCATAGTTTTCTTCTTTATTGTTGAATTCAAGTTGAAAATGAATATTTCCTTTGAATTATAAAGATAAATGTGTAGAAACCGTATTTTAAATAATAGTATCGATATCCGTCGAAAGATAGCAGCACCTCCCAAGGGCTGAAATTTTAGTTCATCCCAGCCGTCAAGAGATGGCAGCACGGTACATTTTACTCGTTTTCGAGCTGAAAAACACGATTTCGTATCAGGAGAGTAAGAGTTCACAGGAGCTCACTTATTCGGTACCGGGTTGACTAGTGCTGCCATCTCTTGGTACTTCCGTGAACTACGAATATTACCTTGCTTGGGAGGTGCTGCTATCTGACTCCAAATACGGAAACTACTACCTCACAGTCCTCCAATGGACCAAATCGTGAATTTATCACATTTCACTACGTTTCTTTACTTTTTTAATGTATTTTATCGAATACGTCATTTGCTAGTGTTTTTTAAAAATAAAAACGAATTTTGGAAAAAAAAACATTTATTTCCTTGAGAAAATACTCATCAACATGAAGTATATCTTATCTATGGAAATAATGGATTTTCTGACCTAATAGTTGTTTTGGGAACAATAATCAACTATTTTTACCATTAGTTGCCGAATATGAAGCCTTCTTATTAATAATTGAACTTTCATTATATTTCTTTTTAAATGCATAAAAAACAAGGAAATATCAGTTTTTGTAATTAGTTAGTCTTATTTTTAATGAATTCATTAATGATCCTCATAGTTTTCTTCTTTATTGTTGAATTCAAGTTGAAAATGAATATTTCCTTTGAATTATAAAAATAAATGTGTAGAAACCGTATTTTAAATAATAGTATCGATATCCGTCGAAAGATAGCAGCACCTCCCAAGGGCTGAAATTTTAGTTCATCCCAGCCGTCAAGAGATGGCAGCACGGTACATTTTACTCGTTTTCGAGCTGAAAAACACGATTTCGTATCAGGAGAGTAAGAGTTCACAGGAGCTCACTTATTCGGTACCGGGTTGACTAGTGCTGCCATCTCTTGGTACTTCCGTGAACTACGAATATTACCTTGCTTGGGAGGTGCTGCTATCTGACTCCAAATACGGAAACTACTACCTCACAGTCCTCCAATGGACCAAATCGTGAATTTATCATATTTCACTACGTTTCTTTACTTTTTTAATGTATTTTATCGAATACGTCATTTGCTAGTGTTTTTTAAAAATAAAAACGAATTTTGGAAAAAAAAACATTTATTTCCTTGAGAAAATACTCATCAACATGAAGTATATCTTATCTATGGAAATAATGGATTTTCTGACCTAATAGTTGTTTTGGGAACAATAATCAACTATTTTTACCATTAGTTGCCGAAAATGAAGCCTTCTTATTAATAATTGAACTTTCATTATATTTCTTTTTAAATGCATAAAAAACAAGGAAATATCAGTTTTTGTAATTAGTTAGTCTTATTTTTAATGAATTCATTAATGATCCTCATAGTTTTCTTCTTTATTGTTGAATTCAAGTTGAAAATGAATATTTCCTTTGAATTATAAAGATAAATGTGTAGAAACCGTATTTTAAATAATAGTATCGATATCCGTCGAAAGATAGCAGCACCTCCCAAGGGCTGAAATTTTAGTTCATCCCAGCCGTCAAGAGATGGCAGCACGGTACATTTTACTCGTTTTCGAGCTGAAAAACACGATTTCGTATCAGGAGAGTAAGAGTTCACAGGAGCTCACTTATTCGGTACCGGGTTGACTAGTGCTGCCATCTCTTGGTACTTCCGTGAACTACGAATATTACCTTGCTTGGGAGGTGCTGCTATCTGACTCCAAATACGGAAACTACTACCTCACAGTCCTCCAATGGACCAAATCGTGAATTTATCATATTTCACTACGTTTCTTTACTTTTTTAATGTATTTTATCGAATACGTCATTTGCTAGTGTTTTTTAAAAATAAAAACGAATTTTGGAAAAAAAAACATTTATTTCCTTGAGAAAATACTCATCAACATGAAGTATATCTTATCTATGGAAATAATGGATTTTCTGACCTAATAGTTGTTTTGGGAACAATAATCAACTATTTTTACCATTAGTTGCCGAAAATGAAGCCTTCTTATTAATAATTGAACTTTCATTATATTTCTTTTTAAATGCATAAAAAACAAGGAAATATCAGTTTTTGTAATTAGTTAGTCTTATTTTTAATGAATTCATTAATGATCCTCATAGTTTTCTTCTTTATTGTTGAATTCAAGTTGAAAATGAATATTTCCTTTGAATTATAAAGATAAATGTGTAGAAACCGTATTTTAAATAATAGTATCGATATCCGTCGAAAGATAGCAGCACCTCCCAAGGGCTGAAATTTTAGTTCATCCCAGCCGTCAAGAGATGGCAGCACGGTACATTTTACTCGTTTTCGAGCTGAAAAACACGATTTCGTATCAGGAGAGTAAGAGTTCACAGGAGCTCACTTATTCGGTACCGGGTTGACTAGTGCTGCCATCTCTTGGTACTTCCGTGAACTACGAATATTACCTTGCTTGGGAGGTGCTGCTATCTGACTCCAAATACGGAAACTACTACCTCACAGTCCTCCAATGGACCAAATCGTGAATTTATCATATTTCACTACGTTTCTTTACTTTTTTAATGTATTTTATCGAATACGTCATTTGCTAGTGTTTTTTAAAAATAAAAACGAATTTTGGAAAAAAAAACATTTATTTCCTTGAGAAAATACTCATCAACATGAAGTATATCTTATCTATGGAAATAATGGATTTTCTGACCTAATAGTTGTTTTGGGAACAATAATCAACTATTTTTACCATTAGTTGCCGAATATGAAGCCTTCTTATTAATAATTGAACTTTCATTATATTTCTTTTTAAATGCATAAAAAACAAGGAAATATCAGTTTTTGTAATTAGTTAGTCTTATTTTTAATGAATTCATTAATGATCCTCATAGTTTTCTTCTTTATTGTTGAATTCAAGTTGAAAATGAATATTTCCTTTGAATTATAAAGATAAATGTGTAGAAACCGTATTTTAAATAATAGTATCGATATCCGTCGAAAGATAGCAGCACCTCCCAAGGGCTGAAATTTTAGTTCATCCCAGCCGTCAAGAGATGGCAGCACGGTACATTTTACTCGTTTTCGAGCTGAAAAACACGATTTCGTATCAGGAGAGTAGGAGTTCACAGGAGCTCACTTATTCGGTACCGGGTTGACTAGTGCTGCCATCTCTTGGTACTTCCGTGAACTACGAATATTAGCTTGCTTGGGAGGTGCTGCTATCTGACTCCAAATACGGAAACTACTACCTCACAGTCCTCCAATGGACCAAATCGTGAATTTATCATATTTCACTACGTTTCTTTACTTTTTTAATGTATTTTATCGAATACGTCATTTGCTAGTGTTTTTTAAAAATAAAAACGAATTTTGGAAAAAAAAACATTTATTTCCTTGAGAAAATACTCATCAACATGAAGTATATCTTATCTATGGAAATAATGGATTTTCTGACCTAATAGTTGTTTTGGGAACAATAATCAACTATTTTTACCATTAGTTGCCGAATATGAAGCCTTCTTATTAATAATTGAACTTTCATTATATTTCTTTTTAAATGCATAAAAAACAAGGAAATATCAGTTTTTGTAATTAGTTAGTCTTATTTTTAATGAATTCATTAATGATCCTCATAGTTTTCTTCTTTATTGTTGAATTCAAGTTGAAAATGAATATTTCCTTTGAATTATAAAGATAAATGTGTAGAAACCGTATTTTAAATAATAGTATCGATATCCGTCGAAAGATAGCAGCACCTCCCAAGGGCTGAAATTTTAGTTCATCCCAGCCGTCAAGAGATGGCAGCACGGTACATTTTACTCGTTTTCGAGCTGAAAAACACGATTTCGTATCAGGAGAGTAGGAGTTCACAGGAGCTCACTTATTCGGTACCGGGTTGACTAGTGCTGCCATCTCTTGGTACTTCCGTGAACTACGAATATTAGCTTGCTTGGGAGGTGCTGCTATCTGACTCCAAATACGGAAACTACTACCTCACAGTCCTCCAATGGACCAAATCGTGAATTTATCATATTTCACTACGTTTCTTTACTTTTTTAATGTATTTTATCGAATACGTCATTTGCTAGTGTTTTTTAAAAATAAAAACGAATTTTGGAAAAAAAAACATTTATTTCCTTGAGAAAATACTCATCAACATGAAGTATATCTTATCTATGGAAATAATGGATTTTCTGACCTAATAGTTGTTTTGGGAACAATAATCAACTATTTTTACCATTAGTTGCCGAATATGAAGCCTTCTTATTAATAATTGAACTTTCATTATATTTCTTTTTAAATGCATAAAAAACAAGGAAATATCAGTTTTTGTAATTAGTTAGTCTTATTTTTAATGAATTCATTAATGATCCTCATAGTTTTCTTCTTTATTGTTGAATTCAAGTTGAAAATGAATATTTCCTTTGAATTATAAAAATAAATGTGTAGAAACCGTATTTTAAATAATAGTATCGATATCCGTCGAAAGATAGCAGCACCTCCCAAGGGCTGAAATTTTAGTTCATCCCAGCCGTCAAGAGATGGCAGCACGGTACATTTTACTCGTTTTCGAGCTGAAAAACACGATTTCGTATCAGGAGAGTAAGAGTTCACAGGAGCTCACTTATTCGGTACCGGGTTGACTAGTGCTGCCATCTCTTGGTACTTCCGTGAACTACGAATATTACCTTGCTTGGGAGGTGCTGCTATCTGACTCCAAATACGGAAACTACTACCTCACAGTCCTCCAATGGACCAAATCGTGAATTTATCATATTTCACTACGTTTCTTTACTTTTTTAATGTATTTTATCGAATACGTCATTTGCTAGTGTTTTTTAAAAATAAAAACGAATTTTGGAAAAAAAAACATTTATTTCCTTGAGAAAATACTCATCAACATGAAGTATATCTTATCTATGGAAATAATGGATTTTCTGACCTAATAGTTGTTTTGGGAACAATAATCAACTATTTTTACCATTAGTTGCCGAAAATGAAGCCTTCTTATTAATAATTGAACTTTCATTATATTTCTTTTTAAATGCATAAAAAACAAGGAAATATCAGTTTTTGTAATTAGTTAGTCTTATTTTTAATGAATTCATTAATGATCCTCATAGTTTTCTTCTTTATTGTTGAATTCAAGTTGAAAATGAATATTTCCTTTGAATTATAAAGATAAATGTGTAGAAACCGTATTTTAAATAATAGTATCGATATCCGTCGAAAGATAGCAGCACCTCCCAAGGGCTGAAATTTTAGTTCATCCCAGCCGTCAAGAGATGGCAGCACGGTACATTTTACTCGTTTTCGAGCTGAAAAACACGATTTCGTATCAGGAGAGTAAGAGTTCACAGGAGCTCACTTATTCGGTACCGGGTTGACTAGTGCTGCCATCTCTTGGTACTTCCGTGAACTACGAATATTAGCTTGCTTGGGAGGTGCTGCTATCTGACTCCAAATACGGAAACTACTACCTCACAGTCCTCCAATGGACCAAATCGTGAATTTATCATATTTCACTACGTTTCTTTACTTTTTTAATGTATTTTATCGAATACGTCATTTGCTAGTGTTTTTTAAAAATAAAAACGAATTTTGGAAAAAAAAACATTTATTTCCTTGAGAAAATACTCATCAACATGAAGTATATCTTATCTATGGAAATAATGGATTTTCTGACCTAATAGTTGTTTTGGGAACAATAATCAACTATTTTTACCATTAGTTGCCGAAAATGAAGCCTTCTTATTAATAATTGAACTTTCATTATATTTCTTTTTAAATGCATAAAAAACAAGGAAATATCAGTTTTTGTAATTAGTTAGTCTTATTTTTAATGAATTCATTAATGATCCTCATAGTTTTCTTCTTTATTGTTGAATTCAAGTTGAAAATGAATATTTCCTTTGAATTATAAAGATAAATGTGTAGAAACCGTATTTTAAATAATAGTATCGATATCCGTCGAAAGATAGCAGCACCTCCCAAGGGCTGAAATTTTAGTTCATCCCAGCCGTCAAGAGATGGCAGCACGGTACATTTTACTCGTTTTCGAGCTGAAAAACACGATTTCGTATCAGGAGAGTAAGAGTTCACAGGAGCTCACTTATTCGGTACCGGGTTGACTAGTGCTGCCATCTCTTGGTACTTCCGTGAACTACGAATATTACCTTGCTTGGGAGGTGCTGCTATCTGACTCCAAATACGGAAACTACTACCTCACAGTCCTCCAATGGACCAAATCGTGAATTTATCATATTTCACTACGTTTCTTTACTTTTTTAATGTATTTTATCGAATACGTCATTTGCTAGTGTTTTTTAAAAATAAAAACGAATTTTGGAAAAAAAAACATTTATTTCCTTGAGAAAATACTCATCAACATGAAGTATATCTTATCTATGGAAATAATGGATTTTCTGACCTAATAGTTGTTTTGGGAACAATAATCAACTATTTTTACCATTAGTTGCCGAATATGAAGCCTTCTTATTAATAATTGAACTTTCATTATATTTCTTTTTAAATGCATAAAAAACAAGGAAATATCAGTTTTTGTAATTAGTTAGTCTTATTTTTAATGAATTCATTAATGATCCTCATAGTTTTCTTCTTTATTGTTGAATTCAAGTTGAAAATGAATATTTCCTTTGAATTATAAAGATAAATGTGTAGAAACCGTATTTTAAATAATAGTATCGATATCCGTCGAAAGATAGCAGCACCTCCCAAGGGCTGAAATTTTAGTTCATCCCAGCCGTCAAGAGATGGCAGCACGGTACATTTTACTCGTTTTCGAGCTGAAAAACACGATTTCGTATCAGGAGAGTAGGAGTTCACAGGAGCTCACTTATTCGGTACCGGGTTGACTAGTGCTGCCATCTCTTGGTACTTCCGTGAACTACGAATATTAGCTTGCTTGGGAGGTGCTGCTATCTGACTCCAAATACGGAAACTACTACCTCACAGTCCTCCAATGGACCAAATCGTGAATTTATCATATTTCACTACGTTTCTTTACTTTTTTAATGTATTTTATCGAATACGTCATTTGCTAGTGTTTTTAAAAAATAAAAACGAATTTTGGAAAAAAAAACATTTATTTCCTTGAGAAAATACTCATCAACATGAAGTATATCTTATCTATGGAAATAATGGATTTTCTGACCTAATAGTTGTTTTGGGAACAATAATCAACTATTTTTACCATTAGTTGCCGAAAATGAAGCCTTCTTATTAATAATTGAACTTTCATTATATTTCTTTTTAAATGCATAAAAAACAAGGAAATATCAGTTTTTGTAATTAGTTAGTCTTATTTTTAATGAATTCATTAATGATCCTCATAGTTTTCTTCTTTATTGTTGAATTCAAGTTGAAAATGAATATTTCCTTTGAATTATAAAGATAAATGTGTAGAAACCGTATTTTAAATAATAGTATCGATATCCGTCGAAAGATAGCAGCACCTCCCAAGGGCTGAAATTTTAGTTCATCCCAGCCGTCAAGAGATGGCAGCACGGTACATTTTACTCGTTTTCGAGCTGAAAAACACGATTTCGTATCAGGAGAGTAAGAGTTCACAGGAGCTCACTTATTCGGTACCGGGTTGACTAGTGCTGCCATCTCTTGGTACTTCGGTGAACTACGAATATTACCTTGCTAGGGAGGTGCTGCTATCTGACTCCAAATACGGAAACTACTACCTCACAGTCCTCCAATGGACCAAATCGTGAATTTATCATATTTCACTACGTTTCTTTACTTTTTTAATGTATTTTATCGAATACGTCATTTGCTAGTGTTTTTTAAAAATAAAAACGAATTTTGGAAAAAAAAACATTTATTTCCTTGAGAAAATACTCATCAACATGAAGTATATCTTATCTATGGAAATAATGGATTTTCTGACCTAATAGTTGTTTTGGGAACAATAATCAACTATTTTTACCATTAGTTGCCGAAAATGAAGCCTTCTTATTAATAATTGAACTTTCATTATATTTCTTTTTAAATGCATAAAAAACAAGGAAATATCAGTTTTTGTAATTAGTTAGTCTTATTTTTAATGAATTCATTAATGATCCTCATAGTTTTCTTCTTTATTGTTGAATTCAAGTTGAAAATGAATATTTCCTTTGAATTATAAAGATAAATGTGTAGAAACCGTATTTTAAATAATAGTATCGATATCCGTCGAAAGATAGCAGCACCTCCCAAGGGCTGAAATTTTAGTTCATCCCAGCCGTCAAGAGATGGCAGCACGGTACATTTTACTCGTTTTCGAGCTGAAAAACACGATTTCGTATCAGGAGAGTAAGAGTTCACAGGAGCTCACTTATTCGGTACCGGGTTGACTAGTGCTGCCATCTCTTGGTACTTCCGTGAACTACGAATATTACCTTGCTTGGGAGGTGCTGCTATCTGACTCCAAATACGGAAACTACTACCTCACAGTCCTCCAATGGACCAAATCGTGAATTTATCATATTTCACTACGTTTCTTTACTTTTTTAATGTATTTTATCGAATACGTCATTTGCTAGTGTTTTTTAAAAATAAAAACGAATTTTGGAAAAAAAAACATTTATTTCCTTGAGAAAATACTCATCAACATGAAGTATATCTTATCTATGGAAATAATGGATTTTCTGACCTAATAGTTGTTTTGGGAACAATAATCAACTATTTTTACCATTAGTTGCCGAAAATGAAGCCTTCTTATTAATAATTGAACTTTCATTATATTTCTTTTTAAATGCATAAAAAACAAGGAAATATCAGTTTTTGTAATTAGTTAGTCTTATTTTTAATGAATTCATTAATGATCCTCATAGTTTTCTTCTTTATTGTTGAATTCAAGTTGAAAATGAATATTTCCTTTGAATTATAAAGATAAATGTGTAGAAACCGTATTTTAAATAATAGTATCGATATCCGTCGAAAGATAGCAGCACCTCCCAAGGGCTGAAATTTTAGTTCATCCCAGCCGTCAAGAGATGGCAGCACGGTACATTTTACTCGTTTTCGAGCTGAAAAACACGATTTCGTATCAGGAGAGTAAGAGTTCACAGGAGCTCACTTATTCGGTACCGGGTTGACTAGTGCTGCCATCTCTTGGTACTTCCGTGAACTACGAATATTACCTTGCTTGGGAGGTGCTGCTATCTGACTCCAAATACGGAAACTACTACCTCACAGTCCTCCAATGGACCAAATCGTGAATTTATCATATTTCACTACGTTTCTTTACTTTTTTAATGTATTTTATCGAATACGTCATTTGCTAGTGTTTTTTAAAAATAAAAACGAATTTTGGAAAAAAAAACATTTATTTCCTTGAGAAAATACTCATCAACATGAAGTATATCTTATCTATGGAAATAATGGATTTTCTGACCTAATAGTTGTTTTGGGAACAATAATCAACTATTTTTACCATTAGTTGCCGAATATGAAGCCTTCTTATTAATAATTGAACTTTCATTATATTTCTTTTTAAATGCATAAAAAACAAGGAAATATCAGTTTTTGTAATTAGTTAGTCTTATTTTTAATGAATTCATTAATGATCCTCATAGTTTTCTTCTTTATTGTTGAATTCAAGTTGAAAATGAATATTTCCTTTGAATTATAAAGATAAATGTGTAGAAACCGTATTTTAAATAATAGTATCGATATCCGTCGAAAGATAGCAGCACCTCCCAAGGGCTGAAATTTTAGTTCATCCCAGCCGTCAAGAGATGGCAGCACGGTACATTTTACTCGTTTTCGAGCTGAAAAACACGATTTCGTATCAGGAGAGTAGGAGTTCACAGGAGCTCACTTATTCGGTACCGGGTTGACTAGTGCTGCCATCTCTTGGTACTTCCGTGAACTACGAATATTAGCTTGCTTGGGAGGTGCTGCTATCTGACTCCAAATACGGAAACTACTACCTCACAGTCCTCCAATGGACCAAATCGTGAATTTATCATATTTCACTACGTTTCTTTACTTTTTTAATGTATTTTATCGAATACGTCATTTGCTAGTGTTTTTTAAAAATAAAAACGAATTTTGGAAAAAAAAACATTTATTTCCTTGAGAAAATACTCATCAACATGAAGTATATCTTATCTATGGAAATAATGGATTTTCTGACCTAATAGTTGTTTTGGGAACAATAATCAACTATTTTTACCATTAGTTGCCGAAAATGAAGCCTTCTTATTAATAATTGAACTTTCATTATATTTCTTTTTAAATGCATAAAAAACAAGGAAATATCAGTTTTTGTAATTAGTTAGTCTTATTTTTAATGAATTCATTAATGATCCTCATAGTTTTCTTCTTTATTGTTGAATTCAAGTTGAAAATGAATATTTCCTTTGAATTATAAAGATAAATGTGTAGAAACCGTATTTTAAATAATAGTATCGATATCCGTCGAAAGATAGCAGCACCTCCCAAGGGCTGAAATTTTAGTTCATCCCAGCCGTCAAGAGATGGCAGCACGGTACATTTTACTCGTTTTCGAGCTGAAAAACACGATTTCGTATCAGGAGAGTAAGAGTTCACAGGAGCTCACTTATTCGGTACCGGGTTGACTAGTGCTGCCATCTCTTGGTACTTCCGTGAACTACGAATATTACCTTGCTTGGGAGGTGCTTCTATCTGACTCCAAATACGGAAACTACTACCTCACAGTCCTCCAATGGACCAAATCGTGAATTTATCATATTTCACTACGTTTCTTTACTTTTTTAATGTATTTTATCGAATACGTCATTTGCTAGTGTTTTTTAAAAATAAAAACGAATTTTGGAAAAAAAAACATTTATTTCCTTGAGAAAATACTCATCAACATGAAGTATATCTTATCTATGGAAATAATGGATTTTCTGACCTAATAGTTGTTTTGGGAACAATAATCAACTATTTTTACCATTAGTTGCCGAATATGAAGCCTTCTTATTAATAATTGAACTTTCATTATATTTCTTTTTAAATGCATAAAAAACAAGGAAATATCAGTTTTTGTAATTAGTTAGTCTTATTTTTAATGAATTCATTAATGATCCTCATAGTTTTCTTCTTTATTGTTGAATTCAAGTTGAAAATGAATATTTCCTTTGAATTATAAAAATAAATGTGTAGAAACCGTATTTTAAATAATAGTATCGATATCCGTCGAAAGATAGCAGCACCTCCCAAGGGCTGAAATTTTAGTTCATCCCAGCCGTCAAGAGATGGCAGCACGGTACATTTTACTCGTTTTCGAGCTGAAAAACACGATTTCGTATCAGGAGAGTAAGAGTTCACAGGAGCTCACTTATTCGGTACCGGGTTGACTAGTGCTGCCATCTCTTGGTACTTCCGTGAACTACGAATATTACCTTGCTTGGGAGGTGCTGCTATCTGACTCCAAATACGGAAACTACTACCTCACAGTCCTCCAATGGACCAAATCGTGAATTTATCATATTTCACTACGTTTCTTTACTTTTTTAATGTATTTTATCGAATACGTCATTTGCTAGTGTTTTTTAAAAATAAAAACGAATTTTGGAAAAAAAAACATTTATTTCCTTGAGAAAATACTCATCAACATGAAGTATATCTTATCTATGGAAATAATGGATTTTCTGACCTAATAGTTGTTTTGGGAACAATAATCAACTATTTTTACCATTAGTTGCCGAATATGAAGCCTTCTTATTAATAATTGAACTTTCATTATATTTCTTTTTAAATGCATAAAAAACAAGGAAATATCAGTTTTTGTAATTAGTTAGTCTTATTTTTAATGAATTCATTAATGATCCTCATAGTTTTCTTCTTTATTGTTGAATTCAAGTTGAAAATGAATATTTCCTTTGAATTATAAAAATAAATGTGTAGAAACCGTATTTTAAATAATAGTATCGATATCCGTCGAAAGATAGCAGCACCTCCCAAGGGCTGAAATTTTAGTTCATCCCAGCCGTCAAGAGATGGCAGCACGGTACATTTTACTCGTTTTCGAGCTGAAAAACACGATTTCGTATCAGGAGAGTAAGAGTTCACAGGAGCTCACTTATTCGGTACCGGGTTGACTAGTGCTGCCATCTCTTGGTACTTCCGTGAACTACGAATATTACCTTGCTTGGGAGGTGCTGCTATCTGACTCCAAATACGGAAACTACTACCTCACAGTCCTCCAATGGACCAAATCGTGAATTTATCATATTTCACTACGTTTCTTTACTTTTTTAATGTATTTTATCGAATACGTCATTTGCTAGTGTTTTTTAAAAATAAAAACGAATTTTGGAAAAAAAAACATTTATTTCCTTGAGAAAATACTCATCAACATGAAGCATATCTTATCTATGGAAATAATGGATTTTCTGACCTAATAGTTGTTTTGGGAACAATAATCAACTATTTTTACCATTAGTTGCCGAAAATGAAGCCTTCTTATTAATAATTGAACTTTCATTATATTTCTTTTTAAATGCATAAAAAACAAGGAAATATCAGTTTTTGTAATTAGTTAGTCTTATTTTTAATGAATTCATTAATGATCCTCATAGTTTTCTTCTTTATTGTTGAATTCAAGTTGAAAATGAATATTTCCTTTGAATTATAAAGATAAATGTGTAGAAACCGTATTTTAAATAATAGTATCGATATCCGTCGAAAGATAGCAGCACCTCCCAAGGGCTGAAATTTTAGTTCATCCCAGCCGTCAAGAGATGGCAGCACGGTACATTTTACTCGTTTTCGAGCTGAAAAACACGATTTCGTATCAGGAGAGTAAGAGTTCACAGGAGCTCACTTATTCGGTACCGGGTTGACTAGTGCTGCCATCTCTTGGTACTTCCGTGAACTACGAATATTACCTTGCTTGGGAGGTGCTGCTATCTGACTCCAAATACGGAAACTACTACCTCACAGTCCTCCAATGGACCAAATCGTGAATTTATCATATTTCACTACGTTTCTTTACTTTTTTAATGTATTTTATCGAATACGTCATTTGCTAGTGTTTTTTAAAAATAAAAACGAATTTTGGAAAAAAAAACATTTATTTCCTTGAGAAAATACTCATCAACATGAAGTATATCTTATCTATGGAAATAATGGATTTTCTGACCTAATAGTTGTTTTGGGAACAATAATCAACTATTTTTACCATTAGTTGCCGAAAATGAAGCCTTCTTATTAATAATTGAACTTTCATTATATTTCTTTTTAAATGCATAAAAAACAAGGAAATATCAGTTTTTGTAATTAGTTAGTCTTATTTTTAATGAATTCATTAATGATCCTCATAGTTTTCTTCTTTATTGTTGAATTCAAGTTGAAAATGAATATTTCCTTTGAATTATAAAGATAAATGTGTAGAAACCGTATTTTAAATAATAGTATCGATATCCGTCGAAAGATAGCAGCACCTCCCAAGGGCTGAAATTTTAGTTCATCCCAGCCGTCAAGAGATGGCAGCATGGTACATTTTACTCGTTTTCGAGCTGAAAAACACGATTTCGTATCAGGAGAGTAGGAGTTCACAGGAGCTCACTTATTCGGTACCGGGTTGACTAGTGCTGCCATCTCTTGGTACTTCCGTGAACTACGAATATTACCTTGCTTGGGAGGTGCTGCTATCTGACTCCAAATACGGAAACTACTACCTCACAGTCCTCCAATGGAACAAATCGTGAATTTATCATATTTCACTACGTTTCTTTACTTTTTTAATGTATTTTATCGAATACGTCATTTGCTAGTGTTTTTTTTAAAAATAACCACGAATTTCGGAAAAAAAACCATTTATTTCACCGAGAAAATACTCATGAACATGAAGTATATCTTATCTATGGAAATAATGGATTTTCTGACCTAATAGTTGTTTTGGAAACAATAATCACCTATTTATACTATTAGTTGCCGAAAATGTAGCCTTCTTATTAATAATTGAACTTTCATTATATTTCTTTTTAAATGCATAAAAAACAAGGAAATATCAGTTTTTGTAATTAGTTAGTCTTATTTTTAATGAATTCATTAATGATCCTCATAGTTTTCTTCTTTATTGTTGAATTCAAGTTGAAAATGAATATTTCCTTTGAATTATAAAGATAAATGTGTAGAAACCGTATTTTAAATAATAGTATCGATATCCGTCGAAAGATAGCAGCACCTCCCAAGGGCTGAAATTTTAGTTCATCCCAGCCGTCAAGAGATGGCAGCACGGTACATTTTACTCGTTTTCGAGCTGAAAAACACGATTTCGTATCAGGAGAGTAAGAGTTCACAGGAGCTCACTTATTCGGTACCGGGTTGACTAGTGCTGCCATCTCTTGGTACTTCCGTGAACTACGAATATTACCTTGCTTGGGAGGTGCTGCTATCTGACTCCAAATACGGAAACTACTACCTCACAGTCCTCCAATGGAACAAATCGTGAATTTATCATATTTCACTACGTTTCTTTACTTTTTTAATGTATTTTATAGAATACGTCATTTGCTAGTGTTTTTTTAAAAATAAAAACGAATTTTGGAAAAAAACCCATTTATTTCCTTGAGAAAATACTCATCAACATGAAGTATATCTTATCTAAGGAAATAATGGATTTTCTGACCTAATAGTTGTTTTGGGAACAATAACCAACTATTTTTACCATTAGTTGCCGAAAATGAAGCCTTCTTATTAATAATTGAACTTTCGTTATATTTCTTTTTAAATGCATAAAAAACAAGGAAATATCAGTTTTTGTAATTAGTTAGTCTTATTTTTAATGAATTCATTAATGATCCTCATAGTTTTCTTCTTTATTGTTGAATTCAAGTTGAAAATGAATATTTCCTTTGAATTATAAAGATAAATGTGTAGAAACCGTATTTTAAATAATAGTATCGATATCCGTCGAAAGATAGCAGCACCTCCCAAGGGCTGAAATTTTAGTTCATCCCAGCCGTCAAGAGATGGCAGCACGGTACATTTTACTCGTTTTCGAGCTGAAAAACACGATTTCGTATCAGGAGAGTAGGAGTTCACAGGAGCTCACTTATTCGGTACCGGGTTGACTAGTGCTGCCATCTCTTGGTACTTCCGTGAACTACGAATATACCTTGCTTGGGAGGTGCTGCTATCTGACTCCAAATACGGAAACTACTACCTCACAGTCCTCCAATGGACCAAATCGTGAATTTATCATATTTCACTACTTTTCTTTAACTTTTTTATATGTTTTATCGAATACGTCATTTGATATTGTTTTATAAAATAAAAACGAATTTTGGAAAAAAATACATTTTTACTGTGAAAATTTTCATTAACAGAAATTATTTCTTTTTGAAGGAAAAATGGGCATTCCGACATAATAGTTTTTTTTCAATAAACACCGACTTTTCCTGTTTTTTTTAGTTACTTAAAATATAGCATTCTGATCAATAATTACATTTTCTTTTAATTTTTTTGAATTAATAAAAAAAGGAGGAATATTAGTTCTTGTATTAGTTGGAATTATTTTACTGTGATCATTAAAACCATCATGGAAAGAAATGACTTTTTTTTCGGAAAGGAATCCTAGTTGCGATTTTAATTTGAAAAACCTTTTATATAGAATTTGGGTTTAAAACAAATATTTTTTTTTAATTAAAAAAAAATATAAAAATAAAGTTATCTCGACGGTGCTGCCACCTCTTGAAGGGTTCTAGGAACTAAAATATTAGCCTTTTAGAGGTGCTCCTATCTTTTGACAGATATTAAAACTAGTCTCAAAAGTCGAGATTTCTACATATTTTTTTAAAAATTAAAAACATTTAGTCATTTTTAACTCGAATTCAGTAATAAAGAAGAAATAATAGAATTTTCAACTTGAATTTACATTTATGATTCCTTTTAGAAACAATTGTGCAGTTGTATTTGGCGGCTTAATGTTAACATAAAAAATAAAACTTTCTAATAACAAGTACAAATAATTTCCTCTTTTGTTACTAATTTAAAAAGTAATTATTAGACATTTTAATCATCAATATGAAAACTAATATCGAAGTTATTGATTGTATACATCGATTTATATCTTTATGCTTACAACTATTAGATTGAATATCTATTTTTTTTTTAAATAATTAAATGCTTCCTGTTAATGACCAATTTCTCAGTAAAATAAATCTATTTATTTCGAAATTTTGTATTTTATTTGTAAAGAAACAATTGTTGTATTTGATAAAATAAAATAAACTGGTAAAGAAAAGTAATGAAGTAAGATTAATTCAAGATTTGCGCAATTGAAGGACGTTTAAATAAAATTGGCCAGCTGGGATTTGTTTATTCGATGGTGCTGCCATCTCTTTACGGATCCTAGGAACTAAAGCTGCTCTTGAGAGGTGCTGCTATCTTTTGATCAAAATTAAAACTAATAATAAAATGAGTAGTATTTACTTAACTATTTTTATTAATAAAAAGAATTGTAATTTTCAACCTGAATTCATTAATTAAGAGAGGTAAAAATAAAAGGATTCTCAGCTTAAAATGGACTGACTCAAAATATTTGCAGGTTTCATTCGTGTATTAAAGAAGAAAATTAAAATAATATTTAATATTATAAGACTGATTACTCATATTTTGATTCCTCTTTATCCTTATTAATTTAAAAAATAATATGTAGAGATTTAATTATTACTATAAAAGCCAGTAATTTATTGTACATCTGTTTTTAACATCACAAGGTATACATTTATTTTGCATATCTATATTTATGCAATGTGTGTTTATTGTCCATAATTTTTTTTTATAAAAAAAAAAAAAAAAGTAGCATTTAATAAAATAAAAAATATTAAAATGAGAGAAACACTAATCATTGTCTAATAAATTTATAATATAAATATATTAATTTAGATTAGTGAAATCACCATTTAAATTACTTCAAATCTTAAATATCCATACAGTTAAGCAATGCCAGGCATATTAAGTGTCATTTAAGTCTTGGGTCCAAGTTAATCCCGGCAGGTTGGTTATCTTTCATTGCTTCTATTACTTAATTTAGCCACCTAACAGTTTATCTGGGTATTATTCATTGTTCATTCAATTGTTAAATTACTGTTGTGTTGCATTTACTTATTGCACCCATATGGAATTATTCATCCAGATAGCTTCATTAAGAAGCTCCAGAACATTTATTTTTATTTCGCTTATTATTTTGTTCCATATTACTCAACTTTTCCTGTATCTAGCTCTTTACATATCTCAAGGAGTTTGTTTGGCAATAATTCCGGAAGTTGTCACTTCGAGTTGAGTCAAAACAAGTTTTAACTAGTTTAAATTATCAAGAGCTAAAGTATGGAAAGAAAATGTAATTATGGGAAATGTGTATACTCCGGTAATTATTTCATCTAGAAATGAACATTTCAAGAAACATATGTCATTAATGGTTTCTTTTTCCTGCCTCATATATCATTAATACGTTGAAATGTTAGTCGAAACTTTTATTTCTTGATGAAATGATTACCAAAATCTTCTTGTTGCTCATAATTACTTTCTTTTTTCAATAATAAAGCTCACGGTAACTTGTATTTTTGGAAAATATTAAAAATAAAACGAATATACAGTTAAAACTTGTAACTCAACTCGAATCGACAACTTGGAGAACAGTTACTGTTAATTTTTTATGAAGATATCCTTTTAAATTTGTTTCTAATTTCACTCATTGTCTAATTATAATTTCAGTAATGCCAGTTAAATGCTACTATATGCTATATATACTATCTCTACTATATCCAGCATATGGCATCATTAGGAACCTGAAATTGAGGAGCAGTCATAACAAAATGTATTTAGATGTTTAAGTGGATAAAAAAGTTTTAAACGATTAGTCAACACTCGTAGTAATAACACAGGTTCATAAACAAAAAAACTTTTTTAAATTAATAAACATGTATTCCTTTAAACTTTAAACATCAATATATATTTTTACATTTACATTTATCCTTCTGAGAATATAATATAGGTTTATATATTTTATGATACATTGTTGTTAGGCCTAGCAACCATACATAAGTATCCAATGGTAAGGCCCAACTCGATAACTACCACTATGTTCTGTTAAAGCATTACCAGTAGCACTAAGAGCTTATGGTATTTCATCTATGTGCAACCGCATGGGTAAATTAAAAAATAATGGAAGAAAGTTGTTTAAAATTGAAAACCGTTTTAAAAATTTATTTTCAATTTGTCTACTTTTACCTCAAAAAAAACAACTTGCACATACAATAAATAATTCATAATAAAATAGGTCTGTATCAAGAGCAAAGAAAAAACAGATTATTAGAGGATCATTTTAAAACTCAAACTACTCTAAATATAAAATTGATACTTGCATGACTAGAAGACAAATAGGTATATTGATCGAGTGATGAAGACCAATAAATTTGTTAGTACAATTTATTTATATAATAGCATTGCCTTCTAGTAGTACAAGTGTCAATTTTTTACTTAGACTAGTATGAATGTCACCAAAAGATAGTTTATCAAGAACCATGTCGGATTGATGGATTTTTAAAATATTTTTTAACTTAAGTTGAGAAGGTTAAAACCTATAGTTTTGAAAGTTTTTGATATTTAATATTCATAAATATTTCACTATAATAATAATCACAATCAATCCATGCAGTCACAAATAGAAGTGTAAAACCAAGCCCTATCATAACAATAAACAAAACATATACTAAAACATACATATATATATATATATATATATATATATATATAATTTGTCATAAAATCTTACAAGAACATTCCCTCTCTTTCTATAACAACAATATATGTCAGATTAAAATTTATCGAAATCACAAATATATTTTAATACACGACATCTTGTATAACATTCATTACATAATTATTTACAATCAGCGCTTTACATGATAAATGTGCTCATGTTTTTGTAACAAACAGTCATATATCACTATATCACTATAACAAACTAACATATAAAACACTTAGGTCTATTATAAAAGTCCTTATTTATTTACACTATAATCAATGCATGCAATTGTCCATCATTAAATAGTTTTAGCTCTGATTATCCATCATGAGCCTCGAGTTGAATGGTTGTACTCATTCAGGCATAAAATGCTATGAGAATTACATTCCAAGTTGGAAGATCTAAAATTTATTCTCCTGAAGTCCGAACAACTACATAGCCAAACGTAAGTAACGTCAGTATTAACGAGGCTGTTTAGCCATGTCTTTCTATAATAAAAACAAAAATCAGCTTTACAATATGCTGTGTAAATAGGACCCTGTTGAAGCAGAAGTTCTTCTGTCGAAAAGGGAATAAAATTGTTCCATGACTCTAGTCTGGTCATTGGAGACATAAGACACATTTTGTTAGTTGTGGAAAAACTTATTTTTCAATCTTCTGATTAATACATATTATAACTTACATACGTATGATAACTAACCAGTTTTATGATTAATGCTCTTTGATGGAAGTCATGTTCTGTAAACAGTATCCTGTGCTACTGTAAACAGATTTCCAAGTTTCAAGTTTTGTCATTATTTATCAGAAACAAAACTTGAAGTCGTAGTACTATGTGATTTCCGATCGTAATTTGATTAAATATATACTTTGCAAGCGTATAATGTCTTTCGAACTGAATAAAATGTAAAAGAAAAGTATAATTATAGTATAATTATTAAGCAGACTTTTTATTTTTACGTACTTTTTTTTAACTTTTGAAATAGACAGGCACCACAGAAAATTATAGGTCAAAACGGTAAAGTAAAGATAATTACTGTGCTAATCAAATCAAAAGTTTTTTAATAAATATAAAATATCTATTGCAATTACCATAACAACTCTGATGTGATTTATATTGTTTAAAAAATAATTTCTTCATTAGCAAAGATAAAGAAAGCGAAAGATGGATGGATGACAGTTGGAAATCCTTCTCAGAAAAGTTAACTATTTTCTAAACATTGCAACATTATTATTTTGAGTAATATTAATATAATAATATAGCAAGTAATGAAAAACAAAATCAATGAACAAATAGGAATAAAAATGTATTAAAAAATATTTAGCAATTATAGCTGATTACATGCCTTATATTGCCACTCAATCCCTCTACATCCTCACAATTAAAATTCTCGCACTGTTGTAGATGATATTATGTTTACAGCTCAGTTGAATAAGTGGTTAAGTCAAACATTATGACCGGGGAGTGAGGCTGATGGAGCCAGGATAGCTCAATTGGTAGAGTTCCAGACTAGCGATGTGGGTGACCCGGGTTCGAGTCCCGGTCTTGGACATATCTTTTCTTTTCAAATTAAAATATTATCCTAAATGAGTCTCTCTTACTTATATATAAGCTAAGTCAGGCATTGGCTTGAAAAGCAGACATTCTTTATTTTACAACTCCATTTCAAGAAAAACTAAGAGAATAGCATGATTCCGCTTCCCTCGATATATTTAAGTCTCTCTGGACACTATTCGACTTAACAACTCAGTCACTGGGGCTGAAGATATATTATTATTATATAATATCAGTATCTGTAAGGTGTTGTTCAAATAAATATATTTATTATAAAAACCAAAAAAATAATAATTAGAAAACTAATTGCCATTATGATGAGTCAAGATGAAAATGTTAAGAAAATCAGTTACTATGTTCAAGAACTATTCAGTTTTATATTGAGCTCAAGGCCTGGGTTTTGAAATGCTATAAATTTCTGTAATATTTTAGTATATTTATGATAATTATTCTGGTATTAAATGAAACTATAAAATAGAAGAGTTTGAAATGTTCAGGATGTGCAGTCAAACAATTTTATACAGAATAAGTTTAACTTATTTTATTTCTGCCAACGTTTCGGCCTAAATTTTAGGCCATCATCAGGGCTGAGAATAAAAGAAAACAGAAAAACTATGTAAACAATGCAGTGCTAAAGAAGATATAGCATATTATAGGTTATATATTCAGAAACGATTGGAATGACAATAAAGAAATAGAAAAAATAAAAAATAAATTATGAGAAATAATTAGAATAGTAACTTTATTGACTGCACCCATCCCCTACCATGTCACATTCTTCTGAGTAAGATATATCCAGTCGACCATTTCCACGTCAAAATCATGAAGTATTTTATAATTCATATTAAAAGAGTTTTAAAATTGTTATAATTAAAATATAATTACATCAGTTGGTAATTTTTGTTTGCAATTAAACGTAACTGTTGTAAATATAGTTGGTATTTTGTCATCTGTTGTTACAAATAATCATACCATATCAGACATTTGTACAAAATTGAAAAAGTTCATCTTTAATATGTTTTCAAGTTGTTTATTTTTGCGACCGGGCGAGGCTCCAACGACGCTTGGAGGTGGACACCCGGCGCTGTGACTGCTATTGCTTCATTTTCGCTTCTTCTGCTGCCTCATTCATCGCTCCCTTCATCGTATAGCCTATATGGGCGAACAGTAGCACCCATGCTGTGGAGACTTCTTCATTCCACTCTTCCCCCAGCGATGGCTGGATTGCCTGAATAAACTGAGGTCCAACAAGCTAAAAAAAGATTTAAAAAAAAAAATTATCTTCTTGTACTAAAGTAACAAGTGTCAAAACCATTAATAAGTATTTTTACATGTTTCACAAAATAATAATTTTACACTGTTATATTTTTGAAATAAATATATTATCTGCATTTATTTGTCTTTGTACACTTCCAGTTATCTTATTTGATTAATAGCGAGCTTTGTTCAGGATACCAGTGAGAGATGTGCAAGTCTCTTGGTATACCAAATAATATTCTAACAAAAGAACTATTTGCCCCAGAGGTAAAGGTACCATGCCCAAAAAATAGCTAATATTTTAGGTAAATTATCATAAATTAATACTATGATCAATAATTCTATTACTCATCAATGCCTATAACAATGAGAATACTTTTCTTTAAGCTATGTTCTTTCTTTTGTTTCAATAAGTTAAAAAGAAACAAATTTTAACAGTACGAAGTTATGAAAAATTGGCTCTCCTGAACAAATACAAAAATGTGACATGGTGTCCTTTGTCTCTGGGGTACAGAATTATAAATATTTTTGCTTGTATCTTGTTCACCTGACAGCCCTTCATAGCCTAAGCATCCTTCATCAATGTACAGGAAAGTAAGAGTTGATATAAGGAGAGGACGGGTAAGGTTTTAAAATTAAGATGGATTTTTGGGAGCATTTACCAATATCTGAGGTAAAAGATAAATCTGACAATATAAATTTTATATTCTGGATAAGAATGTTTGTGAGAACTGCAATGTTGAAGAGTGTTCTTCCTTTAATAGGAACGTGTTTTTGAGCTTGGAAGTAGAAGTGTATGTTTAATGGAGTTGAAGTATAAAAATTAATGACAAAAATGATGGTGTTTTTCTGTTGTAATAAAGAATATTAAGTAATTTTTAGCAGTGCATGTTGAGTGGAATAATCGGGAACAAAAACTTGTTTGGAGAAGATTATGCTCAAAGAAGAAGATGAGTTGATCATGAATTTTTCCATGGACTTCAAGATTTGAAAGGATAGAAATGAGTAATCCATAACCAACAAACCAGTCTTGTTAAAGATACAATTTACCAATGTAATTTTGTTATCTGATACTCAACACCACGAACTAACATTATAACAAATAGCTTCCCATCTTTTTTTTTTTTGTAACGACTTTGATAAACTAATTTATTTCTATTACTAGGACATTATATATTAATTTCCCTCCTACTAATATAACAAGTTCCCTCCTATACTATACTTGTTAAAAGCTTTCTTACTTTTGTTTTATTACTTCACAATTATAACCATTCATCATATTAAAGATTCAAGTGATTGAAATAATTTAACAAAATATTTGTGAGATAATTAGAAAGTCCACTAATTTCAAGGTTCAGTGAATGGTGGTAGAGGAAACATAGATAAAAATGCTGTAGATAAAAAATAACTGAAAACAAATATAAATGAATCTTACTTACGTCCACAAATTTTGCCTTCGCTTTATAAGTGTGGTGCTTTTTTCCCAATTCCCTTAGGAGCTGCTCCAGTTTTTCTGGTTCATTTAGTCGGGAAATACATTTCTGTACAAATGCCATTACCCTACAGCAAGTAAGAGATGATCAGTATCAATTTTTAAAAATACATACGTAGACATATTATATATTGTGTTATATATATATAGATATTGTTACGGGCTACTGGGTGTAAAATGGACTAAACTATTACTTAATTCAAGAATCTAATATTTATTAACAAATTAACAAGAATACAATGAGATTATTAAAAACAACTAAATTATTAAACTAATATCAATTTACAATAACAATATTCTACTAAATGTTATCTATTTCTAAAATAATATACAAATAATATAAGATATTGGTAATACTAAATAACTAAACTATTTATATATAAATGTGTACAAATACAATAATATTACACTATAGTTTACAATTACAAATTAACACTTACAGTTCACTAACTAAAGTCCACCGACCGTAAGACTCTCCAAATATGACAAACTGCCACACAGTTTATTACACTTATTACACGGCCACTAATTGTCACTGTTGCTCACTAAGCACTTATTACAGACTGATACTAATACTAACTAACTCACACACTGCCACTGACTTATTACTGACTCTTATTACTACTGACTTAATACTGAACTCGCGGCCCGAACAGCTGTCCTTTTTATATAGGCAAGGCCGGTCGGGGTGGGGATTTCTCGGAAGAAGACCACCTAGTCCCATCGAGCCCGATCCAGAAGCTTCTACGCCATTCTATAATCCCTTCCGCTTAATCCCATTGTTTGCCTAATCTTCTCAGCCGGTTCTCGTCCCCGCTCTGACCGTAACACTGCCCCCTCCTTAAAAGTGCTCTGCCCCAGAGCATAGTCCGGAGAAATCGGGCGGTTATGAGCTTCCCTCGATGGAGACGTATTTCCTTTCCAGGGGTTGAACGTGCACACCAATATGGCGACTCCAGAGTTGGCGAATGTCTGTTCAAGCATGTTCCTGACAACCTTCCACTCCAGGCCGTCATAGCCACAGCCCAACTTAGGGATCGCGAGCTTGGTGACACGCAGTCTCAGAAGCTTACTCCGCAGGTCGTCGAGGCTTCGCCGCAGGGCGTCATATGTGGGCTTCTGATCATTGGCACACTTGGTTACCAAGTAAAACAGGTGTCGTCCTTCGTATGTGTGGTGGAGTGCTTTCCCCACGCTTGGTCCTTGGCGTTCTAGTTCCGTAGTACCACCAAACTTCTTCCTGAAGACCGTTGCAATCCCTCGAGAAGTCCTCAGATCTTCGGCTACACAATGGGCCAGAGAATAGTCCGCGGGTAACGAGAAGATATCTCTGTATACTGCCTGAGTTACTCCACGGGAACCTTGTACCTTAGGTTGTGCAACTGATACCTTACTGGCCTCCACGTTGTTGAGGTACCTGACTTGCTGGTCTTTTGTCGGGCCATGGTCTCCTTTGTATGGGGCCAGTCTATTAAAATGGACTACCCTGGGTTTTCCTTTTGGCTGCTTTCTGATCCTATAGATGACGTCGTTTATCCTATTGATGATCTCAAACGGGCCATCCCAGGAGTTCTGAAGTTTAGGTGAGTAGCCTCGCCTTCTTCGAGGATCATGTAGCCAGACCAAATCTCCAGGTTGGAATCCACCTTTCTCTGCCCTGATGTCGTAACGCTCCTTCATTCTGTCACTGGCTCCCTGGATGTTTGCACGAACCTTCTCGTGGATATTATCCATCCGCTTCCGTAGATTCGTGACGTATTCCTCTCCGTTAACTTCCTCGCCTGGCTTGAACCCGAATTTCAGATCACAAGGCAAACGAAGTTCTCGGCCGAACACCACATTTGCGGGGGTCTGCCCCGTTGCTTCATGGACTGAACTCCGGTAGGCTAACAAGAACAAGTGAAGATACTGGTCCCAGTCTCGCTGATGGTCGGAAATCACTTTAGACAAATATCGACCCATTGTCCTGTTCATGCGCTCCACCATGCCATCCGATTGAGGGTGAAGAGGTGTCGTCCTGGTTTTCCGTATTCCCAGTGCTTCGCACATCCCGGAGAAGACTGCAGACTCAAAGTTTCTTCCCTGGTCAGCGTGAAGTTCCATGGGTACTCCAAACCGGCTGACGAGGTGCTTCACAAGTACGTCTGCAACCGTGACTGCCTCTTGATTCGGAAGGGCATACGCTTCCACCCACTTAGAAAAATAGTCCATGGCCACGAGAATATATCGGTTACCTTCGTCCGTCACAGGGAAAGGGCCAGCGATGTCGATCGCTATCCTCTCGAACGGTGCTCCCACGTTGTACTTCTTCATAGGGGCCCTCTTTCTTCTTGTTGGTCCGTTAGAAGCCGCACAAGTCGCACAACGCCTGCACCAGTCCAACACATCGTCCTTAAGGTTTGCCCAGTAAAAGCGTTCACGAACTTTTTCCAATGTCCGGTGAACTCCAAGATGGCCGCCAGTTACACCGTCATGTAGTTCTCTAAGCACTTCGGGCACTTTATTCCTTGGAACGATGAGCTGTAGCCTACGCTGATCTCCTTCCGCGTTCTCCAATGCCCGTTTCAGCAGCCCGTTGTCCACTACAATGGAGTTCCATTGGGCCCAGTACGTTTTTACATTCTTCGACATTGGAGCCACATCCTGCCAGGCCGGTCTTCCTCGCCCCGATATTTTCCATTCCTTTATTTGTTTTAAGTTCGGGTCCTCGTCCTGTCCCTTTGACACCTCTGCATCTTGCCAACTGTCGATGACAACTGTAGTCCTCAATACCGCTGCCTGCTTCTCTTCTTGTCGAGAACAATGCTTGCAGCCTTCTTCACAAGGTCTTCTTGACAGTGCATCCGCATTCCTGTGGCTCGTTCCAGAACGATGAGCAGATTCAAAGTCATACTCTTGAAGGCGCTCAATCCACCTCGCCACTTGTCCCTCAGGTGACTTGAATCGCAGCAGCCACATTAGAGCCGCGTGGTCCGTCCTCAGCAGGAACCTTCTTCCGTATAGGTATTTATGGAAGTGCTCTATGGATTTTACTACTGCCAGAAGCTCTTTCCTTGTGACACAGTAGTTGCGCTCCGGAGCTGAGAGTGCCTTGCTGAAATATCCAATCACCCTTTCTTCTCCGTCTTGGAGCTGAGAGAGGACACTTCCTATGGCGATGTTGCTGGCATCTGTGTCGAGTATGAACTTGCCCTCGGGACGTGGATAGCACAGAATAGGAGCACTACTCAATTTTCTCTTCAGCTCCTCGAAGGATGCCTGGCACTCGTGGTCCCAATGGAAAGTCCTTTTCTCCTCGGTAAGCCTGGTAAGAGGTTTTGCGATGTCAGCAAATCCTTTCACGTTCCTCCGGTAATAGGTGCAGAGCCCGAGAAAACTTCTCACCTGGTGCTTATCTCGAGGTACTGGCCAGTCGGTGATCGCTGCTATCTTCTCTGGGTCAACAGCAACTCCGTTGTCTGACACAATATGCCCCAGGTAGTTGACTTGCCTTCGGAAGAGATTACACTTCTTCGGGTTCAACGTTAGGTTCGCTGCACGCAGTCGTTCGAAGACCTTCTCCAGATTCTTCAGATGGTGAGCGAAGGACTTTCCCAGCACAATGATGTCGTCTAGGTACACCAGGCATACTTCCCAAGAGAGACCTCTTAACACGTTTTCCATCAGCCTCTCGAATGTGGCAGGAGCATTGCAAAGCCCGAACGGCATTACTGTAAACTGCCAGAGCCCAGTGCCAATTGAAAACGCCGTCTTCTCTTTATCTTCAGGTGCCAATCCAACCTGCCAATATCCACTGCGGAGATCCAAGGTAGAAAAGAGTTTACACCCCTCCAGGGTGTCCAGCGTATCGTCAATCCTGGGAAGCGGATAACTGTCCTTCTTGGTGACGTTGTTTAGAAGACGGTAGTCTACGCAGAACCTTGTCGTTCCGTCTTTCTTCTTCACCAATACGACAGGAGACATCCAGGGGCTACTTGAAGGCTCAATGACACCATCAGCTGCCATCTCCTTAATAATCTCCTCGGCGTCCTCCCGTTTAGCTAACGGCAGCCTCCGCGGGAGGCTTTGCATCCTGTCGGATAGGCTTTGCATCCCCAGTGTTAATCCTGTGCTGGACGATATCCGTTCTACCCCGTGGTCCTGGGCCGATCTCGAAGACGTCATGCCATCGGGTAATCATGTTTTTTACCTCCTCGCTCTGTTCAGGTGAGAGGTCGCGACATGATTCATCCACAAATCCTTTTAGTTCCTCTGGGAGTCCTCGAAGCTCGGTGGGATGACGTTGCAGCTGACGAACCACTGAGGTAGCGGTGGTACACTCCCCGACCGGTGTTCCTTTCTTTAGCGTTACCGGGAAGCTGTTCAGGTTCATTAGCCGAATTGGAGTGGTAGGTCCGATCTTGATGAGAGACCTAGCAACCAGTACGCCGCGTCCAACCTCTTGTTCTTCGTGCCTTCCAGGTTCGAGTAGTGCACATTGACCCGCGGGTAGATGGCCTTCGACCGTCCCATGCGTCACGATTTGGCTCCGTGCCGGTAAAGTGGTGTCTTCTGGTAGCAGCACTCGTGCGCAGAAGTCCTTTTCCTGCCGAAGTATGACTTCCTCGTCTCCCAGCGTCATCACACCTCTCGACATATCCAGCTTGATCCCGTATGCGATCATGAAGTCCATGCCCAATATGACATCTTCATCGATCTCTGCCACGAGAGCGCGGTGCTGCAGATGTTGACCCCCGATGTGGAAGGTGGCATCTGTCTCCCCGTAGACCTTGGCTGGCTGTCCCGTTGCAGTCCGTAATGCCCAAGTGGTCGGTATGATCTTCTCAGCTGGATGTGTCTTCGAGTTCAAGATCGTCATGCTCGCGCCGGCATCCACTAGAAGACTTCGCAGCTGCCCGTTCACCATCCCATCAACATAGAAGCTGTTTGTTCTGCTTCCTATTGACGCAACTCTGATGGCAATCCTGGGGGCTTTGACGTAACGGGTTGGACACTTGCTTCTAGGGTGTCCAAGCTGGCCGCAGCCCCAACAGCGTACCTCCTTCTTATGGGTCCTGAGAGCATCCAACACTTTGGTCACTATGTCCTCGACGCTGGTTACCGTATTAGGCTCTGCTCCTGCTGCTCGAACTCGCGCATGTCCCCGTACAGACTGTCTGACAGCTTCAAACTCCATGGCCTGTGATAATGCGTCTCCCAACGTTTTCGGCCGGGCGAGCTTCACCGCTTGTTGTGTCTCTGGGTCCCGCAGTCCATCCAGGAATTTGTCGACAGCCAAACTCTCGTAGACATAGTCAGTGACCGATGGGTAGGCGTTCCTCACCAGCCGGGCAATATCCGCTTCAAATTCCTGCAGTGTCTCGTTGTCCTTCTGGACCCTGTTTCTTAGCTGTGAGCGATATAGCTGGTCCATGTGGCGGTGGCCGAAACGCATTTCCAGTCTTCTAATCAGTTTACCGTAGTTGGACCGTTCCGACATGGGCATCCCCTGCAGAACTCCCAAGGCGTCTCCACGCAAGGCCAGGCACAACGCTGAAGCTTGGGTCTCCTGTGACCACCCGTGGATCGAAGCCGCTGTCTCGAAGAGAGTCATGTAGTCCTCCCACGGCGTCTTTCCGTCGAATACTGGAATGGTGTTGTGAGCTGGTGGCGTCCCATTATAGGCGGGTAGAATGCTATTACGATGGCTGCCCTCGGAGGAAAGGTCGGTGTCGTTCGTCGGTGGATTGCTCTTACGTCCCTCGAGAGCTTCCATTCTTAGCCTAATTTCGTTCACTTTTTCTCCTAGCCTAGATTCTATATCAGCTACTTTATTATTTACATCGGCTAACTTATTATCTACATTAGCTAACTTATTATCTACATTTTCCATTAACTTAGTCTCTAATGTGCCTAATTTAGACTCTAGCCTATTTTCTACATTGCTTAACTCATTACCTAGCTTATTTTCTACATTGCTTAACTCATTTTTAAAAGTTGCAGACAATTTGCTTAAATCGGTTTCAAACAGAACATCATCTGGATCTTCCCCTAACTCTACAAAAAATTGACGCAAGCGATGTTGCAGTACACTTTTATTTCCGGAAGAATCCAGATCACGTTCTTCTAATTCCCGTTTTAAATCCGCAACTTTTAAATCCATTAATTTAAGACTCTGAGAAGCCATTTTTCATACAGTAGCCCAATAATTACAAAATAATAACAATTACACAAAATATCCCACTTCTGACACCAATTTGTTACGGGCTACTGGGTGTAAAATGGACTAAACTATTACTTAATTCAAGAATCTAATATTTATTAACAAATTAACAAGAATACAATGAGATTATTAAAAACAACTAAATTATTAAACTAATATCAATTTACAATAACAATATTCTACTAAATGTTATCTATTTCTAAAATAATATACAAATAATATAAGATATTGGTAATACTAAATAACTAAACTATTTATATATAAATGTGTACAAATACAATAATATTACACTATAGTTTACAATTACAAATTAACACTTACAGTTCACTAACTAAAGTCCACCGACCGTAAGACTCTCCAAATATGACAAACTGCCACACAGTTTATTACACTTATTACACGGCCACTAATTGTCACTGTTGCTCACTAAGCACTTATTACAGACTGATACTAATACTAACTAACTCACACACTGCCACTGACTTATTACTGACTCTTATTACTACTGACTTAATACTGAACTCGCGGCCCGAACAGCTGTCCTTTTTATATAGGCAAGGCCGGTCGGGGTGGGGATTTCTCGGAAGAAGACCACCTAGTCCCATCGAGCCCGATCCAAAAGCTTCTACGCCATTCTATAATCCCTTCCGCTTAATCCCATTGTTTGCCTAATCTTCTCAGCCGGTTCTCGTCCCCGCTCTGACCGTAACAATATATATATATATATATATATATATATATATATATATATATATATATATATATATATAACACAAAAAAATATATTATTAGAAATTGACTTATAAAAAAATTATATATCAGAAATTATATATTACTAGTAGGATTAAAGCTCTCCTTTTAGAAGGCATAGTATATGACAAACATTAGTGATGGATCTGAATTCATGAACATAAACAAAAGGCTGATTGGATGTGTGAAGAAATTTAGATACCTAGATGAGTCCAACAAAGTGACCTAAAACAGGAAGCGATGGACCGAAATAGGTTTGGATCGAGCATATCACCTGACAAAGAATTACAATAAGAAGTCGCTGAGTATTGGACCCAAGTTAAGACACCATGATATAATGGTAAAACCAGAGGATTACATGCTTCAGAGACTTTGATTATGAATAGAATAGAAGAAGACTATTTGACAAAGCAATCAAAAGAGGATGGTGGATATTAAGGAAGATTTAAGATGACAGACGGGTTAATGGAAACATATGTTGTAGATCGAACGAGGAGCTATACCGAAAGATAGAATCAATAAAAACTGCAATTAAAAAGAAAAGGTTGTTATTCTATCGAAAGATCTTCAGAATGCCCGATGATCGCATGACAACGAAAATATGTAATTTTCTAAAACCTAAGGCAAAAGATTTGAATGGTTCCAGGAATGTGATAAGGATCTTAGAGAAATAGGTATTATCCAGGACAAGAGCATCAAGAGCGATAAATTTCGACGAATGGTGAAAAGCTACAAGCGCTTTAAGTTGAGAAAATAACTAAAAAGACGATGGGGACCTCTGTCAAAAGAACGGAAGAAGGCGCTAGGTGAGGCACTAGAGAGATACTGGGATATATCCCAGGGGTACTGGGAGGACATCAAAACTAGTGTTGGAACAAGATCCAGGCACAGAAAATGATATTGATTAATAATTCGCAGTCCAAAGTGGCTCAATACGAAACAAATGTATACATTTATATCATTTTTTGTCGGGGATGGCATGAGCAAAACGTATTCCACCTTTCTTCCCACTATGACAGGATATTCTATTTTACTCAAAAATAAATTTTCGTTAGTTGAATTATTTGCACTGCCAAGGAAGCAGAAAAAATATTTTCCCCAGAGGTAGTAAACTGAAGAAATGGGAGACATGTTTTATTGACGTGCTGTCGATTCAGTTATCTCCTCACATACATTAGAACTTTTAGGAGGGTGTTAAAGGACTCATATTTCTCTCTCTTCCTCGGGATCCCACGAGCATTCGTCACCGCATTTCATTCTCTCTCGGAGTTAGGGATGTCTCCCATCCTCTCAGTTCCGCTTCAAGGAACCTCCTTTAGGATGATTAATTACCTAGGGTCCTCTCCTCATCCTTTCAAGCACCGTCCATTCAACATTAAGGGCTGTTAAGTAGGGCTTATATAGGTGAAGGATGATACACTTGTAGAGTCAAGTCCTGTTAAACCTTGATATGGCAAGTACATATGTATTTTTAATTTAATTTATATTTTCCGGTTTGTCCAAGCCTAAATAACAATATGATTCAGGTTTATTATTAAAGTGAAAACTTCTTTAGCCGCGTTTAGCGAATTTTGGTAGAGGGTAAACTTGTGGTTTCGCGTCAGCAACATTCTCGAGACTGGCGATACCAGTGGCCTGTGCATGAGTTATGCAATAAATTTTAGTTTAAATATTAGAATTCGATTGCTATAAGAATAATTATATTTATCTAAAAAGTCGTTTAATTGATCAATTGATACTAAAAGTAACTTAAAACATCAATAGTTGGATTAACTTTTCGTTCTCCCTAAAAGGTTTTATTTGTAGTAGTTACATGTCTTATTTTATGAAGTAATTGAAAGTACAAATGATGTCTGTATTGATGAACTTAATGATAGTAATGATAAAAATGAAAATAAAATCTGTGTAAATACAAACACATATGACTGATATTTCAGGACTTAGAACCGTATATTGTATTTACTTAGAAAATGAAGTTACTGTTTTAGTTTTAATTTTAGATAAGTCGATACCGGCTGTAACCCGTTTATTATTTATTCAGCCATGAACTAATCCTGTCAGATCTGGAGGCCCTCTTGGGAGTCCCCCAGCCTCTATAAAGTAAATAGATAAAACAAGTCGGCTGAGCGTGATATCGACCTAATCAACTCTGCTTCCGTCGATGAACTGTCTAACTTTCACTAAGATTAAAAAAAAAAAAAATTTGGTCTAAAAAGGTAGTACGAGGGTGGTCTGAAAAGTTTCCGACCTAACAAAAATACAAGACATTTTTTCTGATTTTTTTTTTAATTTGTAACTCTATACACTTCTCTATACCATCTCTGTAATCTGTTCAAAAAGTATTCGGCGGTTTTCTCTGCAAAATAATTGTTCACATAGGTGATCGCTTCTTAATTTGACGAAAATCTCTGTTTTCGCAATTTTTAGATGAGGGAACAAAAAGAAGTCGCTTGGGACTAGATCTAGTGAGTAAGGCGGATGGTCAAGCAGTTCAAAACGTAACTCGTGGATTTTCGCCATGCCAACAGCTGTTGGTGAAACAGGATTTTCTTTTTCTGCAAATGTGGTCGTTTTCCCACAAGTTCTGCCTTCAGCTTGTCAAGTAAAGATGCATACTATGTTTCTGTAATGGTTTTTCCTTTTTGAAGATATTCGATTAAAATAACTCCATGATTATCCCAAAAACAGTCGCCATCACTTTCCCTGCCGAGAAAACAGTTCTTGCTTTTTTGGAGCTGGTACCCCCTTTGCAGTCCACTGTTTGGACTGTATTTTTGTTTCGGGCGTATAATGTTGTATCCAATGTTCATCTACAGTGATTAATCGGCGCCAAAACTCGGATTTATTGTGCCTAAACTGCGCCAACAGAGCGGTGGAAATGTTCATTCGAGCAAACGCGGCACCCAATGTGCGGGCAGCTTTTTTATATCTAAATGTTGATTTAATATGTAACAAATATGTTCTTTTGACATGTTCATAACCTCTGCTATCTCTCTCACTTTAATTCGGCGGTTGTCTAGCACCATTTGATGAACTTTGGCGATGTTCGGCATACATTTTCAGACCACCCTCGTAAGTATAATATGACCAAATTGATTACACAAACGATAATCTTCGAGTAGATCCATGGTGTAATTAAACAAGAAGTTAGTATATGGGTCATTAAAAAAAATAAAATCACTTTCACTATCCCTAACCTTGTCACCTTCATATATTCGTTAAGGTTGATTATTCCAAACAACTGAACTTGGGCAATAAACTACATAGCTGAGCCATAATTATAATCTGCTCAGGTGATTCGTAGGTAAAGCTGATGCCATAAATGTGTTCGACCCCTAAGTTATTGTCCCGTAGGTACTTCTTCTTTCCCAAACAGAGGTGAATATATTTATTTTTTAAATTTACCGGCCATCATTTCTCTTTTGGAATATATAGAGCTACGTAGTATTTCAAAGAGGCAATCCTATTTCGAGGCTAAGGATAGCATATGAAAAACATTTGTCCAATTAGTTGCTTCACATTAGTTATTGATCCCGTGGCAACACTGAAGTCGTGGGAAAGGGGCATAAAAAAATTGAGTTCAGAAATTGAAATTACAAAATAAATCGCTAAAAATAAAAATATTCACGTTAATTATTATAACAGATGGAATTGCGATCATCAGTCTTACAGGTGCAGTGATGATATAGTTATTAGCTTTGTATCGTCCCCATACTGGTATGGTTACAAAAATATTTCTTCTTATCCTGCGACTTTTCCTTCTAGGTTATACCTTGAAAAGAAATCCCAACGGGTTTCCTCCAGATTTCCATTCGGAAACTGTGTGGAGGAGAGACACTTTTCCTGTTGGAGATAAGAGGGAATCGGTGTCCCCAGTTCTGGAAGCTATCCAATAAACTTGTCCCGAAGGAAGAAACAAAACCTTATTGTGACATGTTCCTCGAGCAGGTTCGCCAATATGTAAGCTAAATTAAGAAGGTGACTTTAGAAATAGAACCTGAGAAATTCCAATGAATTTAAGCGCATATAATGAAGGACTTACGACCGAATCCTTAGTTACCGCGGTTTTTTAATTTAATGGGGTTATATCTGCAGCCCCAATGAATAAGTGGTTAAGTCGAATTTTGTCCAGAGGTGCAAAATCTGCATTGAGGGAAGCTTAATCGTGTCATTATCGAGGATTTTGGCTTGATTTGATGTTTTTATTTTAGTAATAACTTCTTTTCAAGCCAATGGGTTACATTGCCCCGCATTCTGGTTCCTTCAGTACAAGAAAATCATTTTGTAGAAAATTCGTCTGAACTGCTTATTCACCGGGGGTGTAGGTATAAACCTTGTAGAAATTCTGATATTTATATACCATGACTTATTAAACAAATAAAATACATGATTTTTTATACATCTACGATTTTATGAAAAGCAAAAGTCATAAGTAATTAATTTTATCATTTAATACAATAAATCACTCCCTAAATTCATTAAATTCCTGAAGAATATTTATTTTGAAAATATGACATCAAACTGAAAGATTTATATAGCAAAGTAAATTATTTTAATATATTTTTTGAAAATGTAAATTTATGGAAAATGTAATTGCAAGTAATTTATAATGTTTCGTATACATTTATGGTTATTATATATGTTATAATTTTATTTTGTGAATAAGTTAGTATTATACTGAATGACCAAACATTCAGTACAAGTGCTTTTCCTTTCTTATTTCAATATTTTATTAATATTCATCGTAACTATCGGTTAACGTTTACAGTCTGTTTTGTTACCAAAAATATCAAGACTTGTTAATATCGTTATTTAGAAAGAAGAAAACGCTAGTTTGGAAAACAAATGTTAAACAAAGGTATCGTCGTCTGCCTATCTATGCTGTTTTTTTACATTTTAAACTCCTAAACGAAGAAGTGAAATAAAATCCATTTCTTATCTATTTTAAATAATTATTGTAAATCTATTTTTCTTTTTAATTAATTAATTATTTCTTAATTTCATAATTTAAAAATATTATATTATGAATTATGTCATCAATAAGCATATTATATAGTACTAGTTATAAACTCCAACATGAAATATATATATATATATATATATACTAATATATACTAATTTTTGAGAAGTCTCATAAGCATTAACATATGTTAATGCTGTCTGTGTTATTGTTTCTGTTGGCACTAAAAATTGGCAATAAAACACATTTATAAATGGATATTTATTCTTGCTAATTTTAATAATTTTTTCTATAGTGGTATGTCACACATATAGGAACTACCCGATATTTCTATCTATGGTTAAATATTTCTACTATTCTTTTGGTTTTTAGTTTAAACTATAATATATGATATAAATCTACTACAATCTTTTATAATCAACTACTATTATGTAATATTAGTGATGAAAACTGAATAAAATAATAAAACAAATTACATGACAATAAGCAGTTTTGTATTATGAAAATGTTACTTGCCACGCTTGTAGAGTAAATAAAAGTAGATAAAATTTAATAACAGTTTTTTTAAAACTAATGAAATAAATATTGCAAGTTAAATTAAAAACAGTTAAAAGACATACAATAATCCTGTATTTCTGACGAGTCCCGAGCCGATTTTGTTCATGAAAAATGAAAAAAAGGGTCATAGTATGATATTATGGAATGTGGCAACAATAAATAAACGGACTATTTAAAGGAATATTTTGATATGAAAAAAAATATTAAACCATAGTTTTAAATAATCCTAATTATGTTCTTTGTACAAAGAACTGTTGATATTGTACAAAAATAAATAATATTTCTTTTGAGAAAACATATATGTTAAAAACTTATATATGTAATAAGTTGGGAAAAGAGGGATAGGGCAGAAACGCAAAGTCCTATAATATAAAGTTTAGATTAAGGGCGAAAGAAAATAACCTTATATTAGGGTGGAAGCTATTACCCCATAAATAATAAGCCAAACTATTCCTCAATTTAATTAAACCAGGAACAAGGTATAATCTTCATATAAGGCGAAAATAATAAATAACAAAAACTATAAAGGATAAATTCTTCTTCTAAAAAAAAAGGGCACTTGTATGATATGGTATCACCGCTTTATAATTTAATAGAATTTATTGAATTACATTATTATAAAACACATGTGAAATCAGCATATATAAATTGGTAATTATATGGTTTTTACACAGTGAGTTTTATTTTTGTGAAAATATACACGTTAAAAAGCATATTGCCCAAGGTTCAAGACGAAAAGATGGCCATAACATTCCCCGAAGGTAATGTTAATGTGTTAAGGTAAACAGATGGACTGTTACTTAACACAAAGTTCATGATGATGATACTTGTATATTATGGTACAAAAATATATTGGAGGTGCCCCAAACGAAGCTGCAAGAAAAGTGTGGGCGTAAGAAAAGACGGCTAGCTGGTTTGGTGTTTCCAAAATTAAGCTAAAAAAACGCCGTACATTACATATATTCACGGAAAGCCGGATATGTTCATAAAACTGTGAACTACAAAAGAAAGTGGGGTAACAAACCGCACTTTTTTGACTTCCTGTCGTGGTGAGTTTATGTG